>PVIU01005026.1:0-118924 GCA_004026605.1 Ondatra zibethicus
CACACCCCACTGAAGCTGCAAACTTTCTTTTCCAGACCTTTTCTTAATGACTTATTTATAACAGCTTCGCAGAAGTCTGTAATCTAGTTTCCTAGCAGTGCGGATTAGAAGCAACAGGAAGAGATACTGCAGGCGGGGGAAGGAAGGACGGGACTCAGAGCAATCAATGGGGGTTGTTTCCATTGAAAGCCTGATAACATGGGGGGGGATGGGAAAACAGCATAATATAGCATAAAAGAGGGTGTGGTTGTGGTTCCCCAGAGCTCTCTGGGTAGGAGTTCAAAAGGGGAAAGAAATGTGGGATCCAACATTTGGAAGTTCCTACTTTGTGACCTTAGTACTTGAGAGGTAGAGGCAGGGGAATTCTGAGTTTGAGGACAGCTGTGATACATTGCAAGACCCTGACTCAAAAAACTAAAACAAATGGACCAAAAAAATTAGAGAGAAAAGAAACATGAAAAACAAGCAATATAAACATGCACATTTTGTATACTATTAAAATATTGCTAAAATTTTCTTCTTTTAGTGTTTGGCTGGGATTGTGGCTCAGTGGTAGCATACTCCCCTAGCATGTGTGAAGACATGGGTCCGCCAAAACAGTGTTCAAAATGTTTTCACTTAGCCCAAACCCAAGCATTTCTAAACCTGCTCTAGCTCATCTGGGCTTCAGAGTTTACTGTAATGGGAATATGGTGCTTTTCATTGGAAGACCGTGAAGCCTGGGATTGGTGAGAGTGATTCAGATATTGCATCAGATGGGATCTGCATGCGAGAGTCATCCACTCTCTGATTTGCCATCCATAGAGGGGCTATATTTTGGATTTTGTCTTGGGCCCCATCAACCACTCCTAGGCTTTTCCTCATCCCCAGCATTAGCCCCAATAGCTACCTCTCTGCGGAAGCGTGAGCTGTGAAGCTGGAGGCCCCTAAAAGGACATGACCAATCCTCACGCATGTCCCTGCCAGGTTGTCGCGGTGTTTACTGTACTGATGGCCTGATCTATCCCGTTTGTCAGTGCCTCTGAGCCGGAAGCCTAAGCAAGGCACACACACTGCTGCTCAGAGTCGACTCTTGTATCCTCTCCTATTCACAAGGCCATGGGCTGTGTTGCCAGCTTCTGTGAGCTGGCTGGCCCTGGGTGCGAGACAAACGCTGCTTCAGCCAGAACTTTCGGCTGCTGTCACATGCATTCGCAATTACCTTACTTCGCTTGCTGGCCGATTGACAGTCTGGCCACGTTACCACCGCCAGCAAGGTCCGCTTTCTTCACTGTGCTCACTGGCCTCCTACCTCTAACTCGTGACAAAGAGTATGACTGACTTGGCTCAAGGCAAAGAAGCATTGAGGCTGCAGAGCCCCTAAAGCAGCCAGAAACATGTCTCACTCAGCCTGTGCCATTATAATTCCTTTGCTCAGCCTTCTGCTATGCTTCCCTTTTCTAGTCCTGACCACTTGCCACTGAGAGATGGTTTCTGATTAGAAAATTCTCTGTATCCAGCATTCTTCAAGGAGGCTTCTTAAAGATGCAGAGCTACTATGCACAGGACTAAGGTAGTGTAGTGAGCTAGACTGGCGATCAAGAACTCTGGGCTCTGCCCCTGCATCAGCTGAGCAGTGCTGTGTGATCCTGGACAAATCTCTTATTCATCTGCCAGTGGGATGTGCAGATATGAGTGTACTCTGAGGTCTAAGCTTTAAGCCTTCCATTTCTGATCATCTGTTTTCTAGAATGTACCCTTTTTCTCTCTGTCAGTGCCTCTTTTCAATCGAACCTCTCTGTTCAGAAATAGTTACTTATTTGTTTGGAAGCTACTCTGGGAATGTGGTAAGATTTGGAATCCTAAGAGTATTTTGTACTTCTGGAATAATATAAAAATTTTGGAGTTTGGAATCTGTGGGGTTTTATTTTGGAGTTGACATATGGAATAATAAAGTTACTGCAGTCCCATCTGGAATTTTAAATACCACGTCACAGGGAGAACATCCAAGTTTACCATCACTAGTGCAGGGAGATTGGCCAGAAGACCTTTCCATTCGCTCTCCAGCAAGTGTCCTGGCTGGGAGCAGGGAATGTGCTCTTCCTCCATTAGCCATGTCCATGAAAAGCAGGGGACAGATAGAAAGGGATGTGCCAGTGGACTTAGACAAAGCTCCTGGGTAGTGGCAGACCAATAAATGTCCACTGTGTGGCTAAAGGAGTCAGCCATTGTGGATCAGAGAGACTCTGAGGACAGTGTTCTCCAAAGAAACCCTGTCTGTTCCTGCATTCCAGCCTATATGGACTTGTTTGCTCCAGCTGGGAAGCCTTCTTTCTCCTCTGATTCAGAATCCTCCCACTCTGACTGGCTCTGCCTCTTCTGCTAAGTTCAGCAATCAAGCAAAGCAGCACCATCTCCTCTTCCTTCTCTTCCTCTTCTTTTAGTTTTAGAGAACCACTCAGTTATTCAGCTCTCTTTTAGGTATACAAAAAGTAATGCATATTCAGTGCCTGTCCTCTGGCTGGCTGTACTATATTGTCTCCACGACTCCATCTTGATCCTTTCTTTGCTTCAGCTACAGGTGAAGCTCTGAGGAGTGAGCAACTGTTTTCTGGACCCTCCAATCACCACCAGTTGAGTGTTTCACTGAGACTCATGAAACTTAAGAACAGGCTCTGCTCCCAGCCAGTAAGGTTTGGAACAGCACAGGCTTCAGAACAAAGGCAACAGAAAATGTATGTGCTGGATAGGGACAAGACTCCAAGTCTTATCCGGGGCCACCCAAGAGCAACTAAGTTACTAGGACACCTTCTCAGGAAAGTCTGCTCATATGCCAGTTTCGGAGCCCTTTCCAGAATGAAACTTAGGACCCCAACATGAAAGCTGGGTGGGTACTTCTGAATCTTGCTAAACAACCCCAGGAAGTCCTGATAAGCTAGTAGACCATGCTTTGTTTCTCTATATCAAACATCAGGATGGCAACAATTAATGGTATGAAGATTATGCAGTGGGCTGGATTCCCAAGGATTAACTTGGAGCACTCATAAATCTGTAACTCTAGTTCATGAAGGATTGGTCAACCAGGCTTCATGGATTAACCCTTTCAACAAAACTCTGAAAATGCTTCCCCCTTCCCAGAGTCCTTAGCATGGGATAATGCAAGACATTGGCCTGTGTGCCAATGCTCAAGAGTCACATATCTTAGTTTGCTTCCCATGTCAGGTCTTCATAAACATTTTGACCCCTTGGCATGTTCTAATCTAAGCGTGTATTGTCCTTCTCCACGTTTGCCTTGCTCTCCTCTGCCTCAGTCACGGCCAGCAGCATTTATTCTGTTGCTCAGGCTGAGATATGGCAGGTGCTATTCGTCTTTCTCTTCTCCTTACCTCATGCGGTCAACAGGCATGCCTGTGGATTCTGACCCAGAGGCCTGTATCAAATGTGATCCTCCCACAAGCTCCCTACCTCCGCCATCTTTCCTCTGCCCTCCTTGCCTCCTGAGTGCTCTGTTTGTCTTCCCCACTAGTCATCTGGAAGGACCCTTCACAACGCGTATGAGAGTATGTCGTCTCTAGGTGTTCCTCACCTTTCATGGCTTCTGAGCATGCTTGGAATATAATGGAAACATTTCACTCTCCTGTTTACTTTGTACCTCCAGACATAGTGAATACGTTCCTCTTCTCCTTGTATGGTATTATATATCATTTCACTTAATAATATATATAGATATATATATAGAGAGAGATATAGATATATATTAGTTACTAAGTGAAAGAGACCAACTATTTTGAAAAGTCAAAATTACAGTGATTCAGGTTATAAGAAGTGATCAGATCATAAAGAAAAGAAGGTGTCAGACACCACAAAAGTTAGCACAGTGGGTGACTTTAGGGTTGGGGTGGGCTGTATAGACGGCTTATGGGCTAATTAACCAGGTTATTGTACTTTTTCTCAGTTTTATGAGTCAACCTGCAAAGCAATGAGCTTCACCGTACTGTTTTCACACATTCTTCTTGATGCTCTTTTCCTTTCAACCCTCCCCATTCCTCTGCCCTTCCCTGTGCTTGCCCCTGCTCCCACAGGAGCCCCTCTTCTCATTCCATGTCACATATGCTTTGTTACTTTCTCTACTCCTCTCCCCACCCCTACCTTAATGGCCCCTCTTCTGCTGAGTGTGGTGTTGTGCACCTTTAATTCCAACACCCAGGAAGCAAAGGCAACTAGGTATCTGCGAGATCAAGGCCAGCCAGAATGACCTAGTGACTTTGAGGCCAGCCAGGACTACACAGTGAGTGAGACCCTGTCTAAAACTTGAAAATAAAAACCGGTAAACAAAGAAACAGAAAACAAAAACCAATGCCTTCTCCCCACAAAACTCAAAACCAAAACTCAACAGCAATTCTTCCTCTCTCATGATTCTATCTCTTCACACATTATTTCTTGACTGAGATGATAACTAGAAAGGCATTTCTAATTCTCAGCTAAGTTACATAGATTTTATAGGCTATGTTCTATAGTCAAAATGGCAAAAATAGTCATATTAGCTACTCAGATAGGAATTCATCTTATGGAAATGTGTCCTGTCTGGTTAACTTAGAATTCTTGAAGGCTTCCTTTACGGACCTGTGTGAGCATGGACTTCCTGAGAAGTTCAGCAGAGAGCTGCCTGTAGATGTGCGGCATCTTCTGCAGAAAGTATCACCCAAAGGAGAACCAGACACCATTTTTGCCTTTCACCTTGACAGGCATTCTTTATTCCATTATGACTTTATTATAATTTTATTTGTGTGTGAGAAGTGTGGGTGAGTGCTTGTACTCATTCCACAGTGGGCTTGTGGGGGTCAGAGGAAACCTTCCAGGGGTCAGTTCTTTCTCTGCACCATGTGGGTCCTAGGGACTGAGCTCAGCTTATCAGGCTTGCAGCAGTTGCCTTTACCATTTGAGCCATGTCACCAGACCCTTGCTGAAACATTATAAAAAGTACTATTATTCACTTTCTGGGAAAGTCTGGAGGACCTGATATTTAATACCCTACAAGCAGAAACTTAAGGGGGTATGAGCTTTTTGTATGTGTGTATGTATGCTTGTATATTTGTGGATGTGATGTGAGAGTCCCCTCTGTATGCTTTATTTAATGTGTTTTATTACCATTGGTTAATAAAAAAGCTACTTTGACCTATGGCAGGGAAAAACAGACCTAGGTGGGAAAACTAAACTGAATGCATGGAGAAAGAAGACAGAGTCAGGCAGATGCCATGTAGCTGCCAAAGGACAAAGATGCCAGAATCTTACCAGTAGACCACAGCCTTGTAGTGATACATAGATTAATAGAAATGAGCTCATTTAAGATGTAAGAGCTAGCTAGGAATATGCATAAGCTATTGGCCAAACAGTGTTGCAATTAATATAGTTTCTGTGTGATTATTTGGGTCTGGGCACCTGGAAACATAAGTACAGTCTCCATTTGCATGGGTGCTCATATGTGTAAGGGTTCACATGTATGCACATGCATATGGAAGCCCAAGATCAACATTAGATGTCATTTCTCAGGAGTCATCTAGTGTGTGTGTGTGTGTGTGTGTGTGTGTGTGTGAGAGAGAGAGAGAGAGAGAGAGAGAGCATATTTTGGGGATTGAACACAGGTCTCTATGTTTGCACTCTACTGAGATGTCTCTGTAGCTCTAAATACAAGCTTTTCTGAAAGCCATTTTGGTTTTATTTATATATTTTTTAACAGTGCTGAAGTTTGAACCCTGAGTCTTCTGTATGCTGAACAAACACTCTACCACTGAGTTACCTCCTTAGCCCCTGGAAAGCCATTTTGTTATACAGAAAATTAACCTAACACGTTCATATTATTTTACCCAGCAAACTCAGCTGTAGGACATTTATGTTAAGAAAATAATTAGTGGTATACAAGAACATCTATGTATAAGGCTGTTCTAAGCAGGAGTTTTATAACAGTGAAAGCTTGGAAACAGTGTATATATTTAACACCAGAGAAATAGGAGAAAATAACATGTTATGCAGCCATCCATGTGGATATTTTGAGAATATGCACATAGTAATGACATTGTGTTGAAGGCTAAATGCTTTCATTGCTATCTCCTGCTGATTCAATGTCTTTCCACAAATTCTTATTCCTTTGTGTGTGTGTGTGTGTGTGTGTGTGTATGTATGTGTGTGTGTGTGTGTGTGCACGTATATGTATATGGTGTATGCACACATGTATGTGCAGGTACCTGTGCAAAATGTAGAGCCCAGAAAAGGGTGCCCGGTGTTCTGTTCTATCCCTGCCCACCTTATCCCTTTGAGACGCTAAACCTGGAGCTGCAATGGCAGTCAGAAAGCCCCAGTGGTTCTCCTGTCTTTAACCTCTTCCTCAGCACTGGGGTTATAGGTGTGTAGGCAGCAACCACTGGCCTTTTAGGTGAGTGTTTAGGATTTGAACTCAAGTCCTGTTGCTAGAGGAGCAAGTGCTCCTACCTACTGAGATATGGCACCAGACATCAGTGTTGAATAATACCTTAAGGCAAATACTATACTTTTTATTGCCTTAGTTTTTAAAATATATGTTGTTCTCTGAGAGTTTTGTACAATGTGATTTGGTCATTATTCCCTTTCCCTCCTGCAGTTCCTCCAAATCTACCCCTTCCTTTCCCACCCAATTTTGCCTCCTGTTTTCTCCATCATGGCAAATGTGTGCTGCCCAAATATTCTTTGATACGTGGCCTTCTCCCAGAACATGGTTGATTTATCAGGGCCTATTTCTTAAAGAAAACTGATTCTTCCTCTCCTGATACCTGAGAGTTGCCCATAGCAAGATAAGCTGAGTTCTGGGGAAAGGTTCAGGGATGAGAACAGGATCAAAGATCTTGAAACAAAAATGAAATAGTTTCCTAGGGCTTGGCCTTCCCTACACAGATAGCAGTTCATTTTTGTCCTAAGAGTATGGGCTCCTAATGAAAGTGACTGCCTTCTTTTTGATGTTCACTTCTCAGAAAATAAAGGCCCACGGAGGCAGGGAATGGTACGTGGACTAGAGGCAAAGAGCAAGAATTCCCTACTAAAAGTACCTGCTTCCATTTCTATATCCCACACTGCCTGCCAAATAACCATGTCTTGCGTACCATGAGTTCTGATTTATGGCCTGTCCATGACCTCTCTGCCACCTCTGTCTGGACACTAGGGGTCAGGTAGCTTCCTCTTTGCTTTGACTGGACAGCCACCCTGACTAATCCAGGAAGGTTCCTGGCTCCCAGTGGATCTTCACAGTTTCGTCCTGGTCTGGAAGAGTTAGCTACTCCAACCTCTACCAGATTACAGTCAGGTTTGCCCACACTTGAACTTTTTTTTTTAATAAACGTATTTGTTGTTTTATTTTTTAAATTTTTTATTTAAAAACAATCTTTTCTTATTTTGCATACCAATCCCAGTTCCCCCACTCCCCCATCTTTCCCCCACCCAACCCCTCATCCACTCTTCAGAAAGGGTAAGGTTTCCCATGGGGAGTCAACAAAGTCTGTCACATCATTTGAGGCAGGACCAAGTCCCTCCCCTAACCCCTGTATATAGGCTGAGCAAGGTATCCCTCCAAAAATAATGGGCTTCAAAAAGTCAGTTCAAGCATTAGAGATAAGTCCTGGTCCCACTGCTAGTGGCCTCACAGACTGCCCAAGCCACACAACTGTCACCCACATTCAGAGGGCCTAGTTTGGCCCTATGCAGGTTCCCCCACTGTCAGTGTAGAGTCAGTGAGCTCCCACTAGCTCGGGTCAGGTGTGTCAGTGGGTGTCCCCATCATGGTCTTGACCCCTTTGCTCATATTATCACTCCTCCCTCTCTTTGCCTAGGACTCTGGGAGCTCGGCCCAGTGCTTAGCTGTGGATCTCTGCATCTGCTTCCATCAGTTACTGGATGAAGGTTAAGATAATCATCAATCTGATTACAGGGCAAGGCCAGTTCAGGTACCCTCTCTACTACTGCTTGCGGTCTTAGCTGGGGTCATCCTTTTGAATTCCTGGGAATTTCCCTAGTGCCAGGTTTCTTGCTAGCCCCATAATGACTCCCTCAATCAAGATATCTCTTTCCTTGCTCTCCCTCTCTGTCCTTCCCCCATCTCAGCCATCCCATTCCTTCATGTTTCCTCCCCCTCTCCTTCTCCCCTTCCCTTCTACCGTCCCTTCTCCCCCACCCACACACTCCCAATTTTCTTGGGAGATCTTGTCCATTTCCCCTTTCCAGGGAGATCCATGTATGTCTCTCTTAGGGTTCTCCTTGTTACCTAGTTTCTCTGGGGTCATGGACTATAGGCTAGTTATCCCTTGCTTTATATCTGGTATCCACTTATGAGTGAGAACATACCTTGTCTTTCTGGGTCTGGGTTACCTCACTCCGGGGGTGTTTTTTTCTAGTTCCATCCATTTGCCTGCACATTTCAAGATGTCAATTTTTTTACAGCTGAATAGTACTCCATTTTGTAAATGTATCACAATTTCTTTATCCATTCTTTGGTTAAGGAGTATCTAGGTTATTTCCAGGTTTTGGCTATTACGAATAATGCTGCCATGAACATAGTTGAGCACATGTTCTTGTAGTATGACTGAGCATCTTTTGGGATTATACCCAAGATTGGCATTGCTGGATCTTGAGGTAGATTGATTCCCAATTTTCTGAGAAACCACCATACTAATTTCCAAAGTGGCTGTACAAGTTTGCAGTCCCACCAGCAATGGATGAGTGTTCCCTTTACCCCACAACCTTTCCAGCATAAGTTGTCATCAGCGTTTTTGATCTTAGCCATTCTGACATGTGTAAGGTGGTATCTCAGAGTTGTTTTGATTTGCATTTCTCTGATGACTAAGAATGTTGAACATTTCCTTAAGTGTCTTTCAACCATTCGAGATTCTTCTGTTGAGAATTCTCTGTTTAGATCTGTACCCAAGTTTTAAATTGGATTATTTGGTATTTTAATATCTAGTTTCTTGAGATTTTTATATATTTTGGAGATCAGTCCTCTGTCTGGTACGAGGTCGGTGAAGATCATTTCCCATTCTGTAGGCTGCCATTTTGTCTTTTTGACCATGTTCTTTGCTTTACAGAAGCTTCTTGGTTTCAGGAGGTCCCATTTATTTATTATTGCTCTCAGAGTCTGTGTTACTGGTCAAACATGGACTTTTTGAAGAAAGATGAGACAAGGAAATGAATCAGAGTCTATGCCAACCATCAATAGACTTGGAGAAACGGCCTCAATACTCTTCTTGCCTTTCTAAAGGTAAATTAGTATATGGAGTAAAGACATCCAGGAAGTTTTCTAGAAGGAGAACTCAGAGACTCAGAAAAGAGCTCAGGAAAGCAACCTAGCTGTCTATATTCATCCATGTCTATATTCATCCGCGCTGTCTATATTCAACCAAGCTGCCCCAAGCCCTGTCCTCTTCATCGGAAAGCCAAATTGGGCAGTTTGCTCAGAAACAGTTCTGTTCTTGCTGGCTCATACCAGCGAACCACTCAGATACTGAGTTTGAAACGTTGAACCTCCCCTTGTACCCACTTCCTAGGAGCTGCAGAAGATGTACACTGCGGATCAGCAGTTTATATTTTCCCAAGACTTCATGACCTCAGCCAAGGGCCCAGAAATGAGAGGCATATCTCTTCTTGTTCCACCTTGGTAGGGTTCAGTGAACGACTGCCTCACAGACTCAAATTCCTGGTCACAGTTCTTGAGCAAGTTGACCTACTTTTCTCACTTTAGAGAAAAAGCAGAAACCAATAACATTTTCAGCAAGTACAATAATGTGTGTGTATAGGTGTATGTGTAAGTGTGTGTGTGTAGGTGTGTATGTAAGGTGTGTGTGTGTGTAGGTGTATATGTAGGTGTGTGTAGGTGTGTGTGTGTGTAGGTATATGTGTAGGTGTGTGTGTGTAGGTGTATATGGAGGTGTGTGTGTGTGTGTGTGTGTGTGTGTGTGGTGTGGTGTGGTGTATATGCAGGAGAATGTGCATGTGCAGCCTAGAAGAGAACACCAGGAGTCTTACTGTACCAGTCTCCATATTATTTTTTGGACAGGATCTTCCGCTGAACGTGTCTGGCATTTCAGTTAGGATGACTGGCTGACCAGCAAATGTCTGAGGTTTGCTGCTCGCTGTTCCTTTCCAGTGTTATGGTTACAAACATCAGCGGCCATGCTCATCTTTTATGTGGGTGCTGGGAATTTAAACGCAGGTTTGATTGCATTCACAGTAAGCTTGTTCACCCAGAGATCCATTTTCCCTGCTCTCAAGCACTGTTCATTTCAGAAGCATTGGCTCCCATCTTCTGGTCCTTAAGCTCTGCATTACTCTGTTATCACAGTGCTCTGAACCCCTTCAAGCATGACCAAGCCAGAATGCTGCTATTTACTGCTCCATCACAAGGCTGTGTTTGGGGAGCTGACATGGCTCCCACATCACAGAGATGTGGCAGAGTCTTTTCCAGATTTTCCTTGCTCCCTATATCTCGAGGCAAAGTGGTACACTGCACTGAACTTGCTACTGAAGGAGCCTGTTTGGGGAATCAAGACAGTGTTTCTTATCTGGGCTACGTGATACGATGGGGCTGACAGCATTAGGGACTAGGAGACAGCCAGCTTGAAACTCTTAAGTTGACATCATCTGCTTCTCTGATGTGCTTCTCCAAGAAGAGTTTTAGTTAGGCAGGTCAACTCTTAGGTGCCCCTAACAGGCAGAATTCTTTGGAGAGCCTGTACAGACAACTCTCAGATGCCTGGGCTTGAGAGGCTCAGTGGGCTAGTAATCATTTTAGCTTGTCATTACCCTTTCCAGTCTGCACACTCTTGCTCATATCCTTTCTATATATCTGGATTCAGCTTGGAAAATATATGTCCATTTAATATTAGTCTTAAAAAAAAAAGATCGTTAGAGAAAGAAATCTACCAGGATTCAGAAGTCAGATGTGGGAGGGTCTTACGTTCTAGAGAGCCTTTTGGATTATCTGGTGGCTTAATAATCTACTACATCTCTTCATGACCAGGAATAAATGTGTATATCTCCTGTCTCGGGGTGCCTGTGTCCTACTTGTCCCTGTGTGTTGAGAAAATTATGTGTCACCTTCTAGAGTCCTATGCAATTTCATCACTGTTGGAGATGCTACTATGGGATGCAGAAAACCTTCCATGCCATTGTCTTCCTAGCTCTGACTTCCCATTGATGACAGAGTTTTTACAAGCTGCTGCACCCCATCAACTGTTTGTTTTCAGCCAGGTGAGCCAGGGTAAGAGCGGATGTGCCCTCTAGAGAGCCAAACAAGTACCAGGTGCTAAAACAGGGTGTGGCAGCAGGCAACAACCAGGGATCTCTGATTCTAGGAGACCTTTTGTACTTGAGGCTGTAAAGTGTTCTCCGGGTTGGTGGAAACATGCAAATGAGTGGTACCCCACCTCTGAATTCATAGAACCAGGGAGAGAGCATGGCAGATGAATTGCAACTGTAGTCGAAGTAAGGGAGCAGGGTGGTGAGAGAATGGGTGCTGTCGTTGAGGACTTGAGATGGAACAGAGGTTAAATCTCTTATATTTATGACTACCTCAAAATTTCCCTGACACTCCAAAGTGAGAAGGGGCAGACTAGCAGTGGGGGAAGGAGGCTTTAGCACCTTGAGGGAGCTAATGTTCTACCACGTCCTAGAGTGTGCAGTCTAGTGTCATATTGCCCTATAAGCCGTCTGCTGAAGATGTAAAGACTTTCTCTCTGCACTCCAGTGTAGCAGTGCAGGAACCGCCAGCACCTGTTGCTTCCCCCCCTCAGTTTTTAGTTAGTTCATTCAGAAGTTTGCACAGTGTATTTGATCCCATTCACCCTCTACCAACTCCTCTCAGATCCTCCCCTTCCCTACCCAATCAACTTTGTATCCTCTTTATTTTTTTTAAAAAAAACTATTAAGTAGTATTTACTGCATATGTACTCTTGGGTGTACGATCTTCCACTGGAGCATGGACAACTTTCTGGGTCCATACCTTTAACAAGACTGGCTCCTCCTCTCCTAGCAGCTGTCAGTTGCCAATAGTTCCCTAGCCAAGGGCCAGACTTTATGCTCATCTCTCCTTTCTGTGCTGGGATTCTGTCTGGCTTGAGCTTATGCCAGTCTTGTTAAGAAATCTCCAGCAGAAATCCTCGTTTGACTCTTACTAACTCTGAAACCTTGAACAAGGCACCCAATATCTTCAAGAACATTTTCCCCTGCAAAAAGAATGTTATGGAGATGATAACATTGCCTATATCACAAGATTGTTGGAAAGATTAAATCTGGCAATATACATAAAACTCTTAACAAAATGCCTGACATCAATGCAGCTCTCTGTAGATGGTTACTGTTATGAATTTTTGATGTTACAATTTTTAATTCCACCTTATTTTCTGTACTTCTATAGTCAGTGAACCTCAATAAATCAGCCTGTCCTGTTTATGCCGTGAGTATGAGGACAGTGACATTGGCCCTCACTGAGTTTCCATAACAAAGGATTTTTAAAAATTTTTGCACTCTTATTGTGTTCTGAACTCTGAAACAAATGAGATTTTGAAATTAAAGAAAAGATGAAATTTCAAAGTCAGACTATTACAAGGAAAAAATTGCATGCTTCACCTTCCCCATTTCCTGTTTATTGAACAGACTGTGTTTTTGAGACAAGGTCTCATGAATCGTAAGCTAGTTAAGGATTCACTAGCCAAGAACGTCCCTGAACTCCTGATTATCCTGTATACACCTATTGAGTGCTAGGACCACGGGCCAGCAACACCAAGCCTGGTATCATTTACTGGCTCTTTATTGAGAGACTGGTTATGGTTATATGCATGGACTCCGGAATTACTCGTGTGCTCGTAACCCCTATTTACCAGCTGTGTGACCTTGAGCACAATACATAGCATCTTTTTTCTTCATTCGTCAATTGTGCATAACAAAAGCATACACTTCATGGAGCTATTGTAAAGATTAGGTGGATAAATGCTTGGAAAGCACTTAGAGAAGAACTTGGAACTGGTACACAGTTGATACATGCAGACGTTTGAAGACTATGTACTATATTAGGTGCTGGAAAACCACAAGTGCTCTCCTTGCCCTCATTAAGCTAATACTGGGAGACATGAAATACAGTGAAATGTTACAGATTTAATCAAGATGGAAATATGTGAGGACATCGAAGGGGCATTAAGAAGGACCAAGTTTGTTGGTTGGCAGCCAGTCTGGGCATTTCCTGCAGGGGTGGAGGGAACCAAGATGTGGTGGGGCTGTATTGTGGGTATTTGTTTGCGAATATGAAGAAGGTCTACTGTGCAAAGTGGAGGATACAGGTGGAGGGTGAGGCTGGAGGAGTCAGCAGGAAGCAGTACTTGAAAGATCTTATCAGTTCGGTTGAGGGATTTGTTGTTGTTGTGGCTCTTCGTTTGAAACAGGGTCTCATGTAGACCAGGCTACTTCACATGTGCTGGGAAGCTAAGGACTGCTTTGAACTCTTTATCCTCCTGCCTTGACTTCCTACATCCTGGGATTACAGAGTTTTTGTCACTCCCTGTGCCTAACTCACTGAAGGGTTTTAAGTCAGGCAGTACTTTGACCTAGGCATTTTTGAAGGATGGCTCTGAGGACAGCCTAGGGCAAGGCTGAAGGTAAGAACATCAGCTAGGAAGCCATTGTAGTCATCCAGAGACAAGTTGATAATAACTATAGTTAAGAGATTATTGCCATGAAACAATGATAAGATGGTGATGTAATGAACAAGCTTTCATGGAGCTGGAACAATATAAAATAGGCCTGAAAATATTGCTCAGTTGATTGATGAATAGGTAATAGGAAATGAAGAAAAAGGAGCAGTTTTGGGGAGGAATATAGTTACTTTGGGGTATGTCAGGCCTGTACAAGGCACTTTAGCATGTGTTTCTAGAACTCATATGAGTAGTAGGAGAAGACTAAAAGTCTCAGAGAGTCTTCAGAGTTCTATACCAGGGGTCTCGCTCTCCAGTCTCCACTTTCATCACAGGACATCCATTTTCAGGGTTTTAGAAATGTCCAGTTTGTAAACTTGTCTAGCTCTAATCTTTCCCCCTAAGTTTAGATTTCTATAGCCAGCCACCTACTTAGGATCTCCATTTTAATAACTAATACACATCTTGAACTTAATAGGTCCTAAATCCAGTCTCTCCTGACTTCCTCTACATCCTCTTTTTGGGGGATTGATCCCGAGCCTCACACACCTGCCTGACAGCTACTATAGCATCAAGCTGTATTCTCGGGTTCAGACTTACCTCTTGGAACCACTTCCAGTCATAGGGAGTGACATCTAGCCATACAATTAAAAGTTCCTGGAAGTCATCTTCAAACGAAACTGAGTTTTGCTATGTAGCCCACAGTGGCCTCAGACTCCCTTTCCTCTTGTTCCAGCTTCCTGGGTGCTGGGATTGTAGGCATATACTACCTCATCCAGTTTCCAGGGGACCATTTTGAGTCTTTCTCTCCTTCATAATCTACATCCAATCCATCAGCAAATTCTACCCTATCTCCAGTGAGCATATTTCATCTTTCTCTACTTCAGTTCATCCCCTTTGTCACCACCATCATCTCATCTCCTCACTGCAGGAGTCTCTTCCCTGGCCTCCTTACTTCCAGTCTGCACACACCATCCAGAGTCGGCTTTGAAATATGTAAATCTGCCCTTATTTTTTCCCTGTAGCAGAAGCCTCTAAGGGCTTCCAGTTATACACTGTGTGACCCTCACGCTCTTTACTTGGACCTAATAAGATACAATCCTTGCTGAAATCCCTGATCGTATCCCATATGACGTTCCTTGATCACTATGCTCCCAGCTATGACTTGTTTTCACTGGGGTCTTTGGTACTCCACCTAAAATATTTTCCTCTAACTTTCTTTCTCATCGCTAGTGTCTCAGCTTTAATGTTAGCTTCTCAGAGAGGCTTTCTCTGATAGTCCCAGTGAGGTAACCCTATTTTGGTCAGTGTCTCATCCCCTGTTTTATTATATCCCTATCATTTAATATCATATGCAATTTTGTAGCATTGGTCAAGGTGTTCTTTACTATATCTCTTGGCCACCACTAAATTGTAAGCTCCACAAGACTGCTGGCATTATTTGCTTTGCTCCTGTCATGTGTCTAATTTCTAGCATAGTACCTAGTATGTTTTTTTAATGGATATTCATTGAATAAATGAGTAAGAATGTAGACGATGTGTGTGGAGGGCCAGGAGAATCAAATGTGGCTTCTAAAGGGGTGAATGGAGGCAGAAATGCCTGCAAAAAATCTTGGGAGAACAAGCAGAGTAGGAGGAAAAGAAAGAAGGATGCTGCAGAAGGCAATCCCACTTTCCTCTCCAGAAGTAACCAGTGATAACAGATGGGTGGCTTTCCTTCCAAATCATGTTCTATATATTTGCATACACTGACAAATGTTTATATTACATGCATATGTACTTGTGGTTTTTATAAAAATGAGCTCCTGCTACATGCATTATTCTGGCACTTACTTTCAAAAACAGCTTTATTGAGGTTTAATTCACACATGTGAAGCTTATAGTTCAATTATTTTAATATATTAGTGAGTATGTGCGAATATAGCCATGGTAAGAACATTTTCATCAACTCAAAAACAAACTTGTACACTTTAGCTATCACCCTTAAAGACTTCTTCCCGGACTAACCCTAAGCAACCACTGATCTACTTTCTGTCTTTATTAATATTCTCATTCTGTATTTTTGTGGTTTGTTTTTTAAAAACACAGGTATTAGTATGAAGTCCAGTTTAGTCCAAAACTCGCTATGTAGCCCAGACTGGTTTAAAACTCACGATCCTCCTTCCTCAATCTCCTTAAGGGCCAGAATTACAGTGTGCCATTGTGTATTAGTTTCTGGCTCTGATCTCACTTTGTACCACACTTTCAAAGTCCATGTTATACTATGAACCAGAACTTCATTGTTTCTATTGCAGAATAATATATTCTCACTCTCCCTCCTCTTTCTCTGCCCCGTCCTCCCCTACACCATATTACCATGTTTGGCTCCAGTTGGTGGTAATTTTTACATTTGAACTATTATGGAATTTTATTGCTGTATGTGTTAAACTTTTGTGACCTATGTGTTTTTATATTTCTTGAGCATTTCCTTAACAGTGGAAATGTTGAGTTATGTAGCTCTATATTAGACAATATGAAGAACTGATGGACTTTTTCAAAGTACTGGAAGCACTATGCACTAATTCATTAAAGTTCTCATTTCTTTACATTCTCATCAACATCTGTTACTGTCTTTGGGTATGTAAATGCATACACAAGTGTTTGTATGTGTATGTGTGTTTAAGTATGTATGTGTGTGCATGAGTGTGTATGTGTGTAAGAGAGGGGGGAGTTTGTATAGGCCAGAGAACAACCCCAGATGTTGTTCCTTAGATGCTGTTAACCTTGTTTTCTGAAACAGGGTCTCTCATGGGACCTGGATCTCAGTGATTACACCTATCTTTGCCTCCCCGTGTTGGTATTATAAGCACGTGACACTGCCTTGCTGGGGCTCAAATTCAGGGCCTCATGCTTGTGTTGTCCAGGATGAATTCTATGCATCTCCTATGAACTATTACTCAAGTTTTTATGACAGCAATTTTATAAGCTTCATGGGCTTCTTTTCTCTATCCCAGGTTTGTAGTTATATTGTAGAGGCAAAAAAAAAATCTAATCTCCAGTGAAGTACTGGTGCCATTCTGCATTGATTTCAGATAGGTTATTTTGAACAAGCTAATTCTCTTATTTCGAAGAATTTAATGAGTATGTCTGTGTTCACCATATTCTTTTTAACATTAGAGCTGTATTCTGTCCAACATAATAACTACAGGTTATATGTATGTTAAAATTTTTAGATATAAATTAAGAATAAATAAAATGAAAATTCACTTCCTCAGTTATTATAGCCACATTCAAAGGTTTAGTAATCACACAAGGCTAGTGACTCCCATATTGGAGACTACAAAAGTAGAACATTTTCATTCTCACTACAGAAGGTTCTGCTGGACAGCAGTGATCTAGGCAGGCTTGTCCAACATTAGACACTGTGGCAGGACATTGTCCTCTAACAGTATTTATGCCTCAGAGCCATGTAATCAAGCTACCAAAAACTTGGTAAAAAAAATCCCTCATAATTTTTAAGTAACTTTTAAAAATTTTAAATGAAAATAGATTGTTTTTCTTACAATATATTCTCGTTATGGTTTCCCCTTCCCCAAATCCTCCCAGATCCACCCCCCCAAAATCCACACCCTTTCTTTTTTTCTCTCATTAGGAGACATACAGGCATCTAAAAAGAAATAATGATGATGATGATAAAATGAAATAAGATGATATAAGAACAAACAAACCAGAATAGCATAATACAAACAAACAGCAAAGAAGAGCCAAAGAAAAAGCACAGGAAACACATAGACACAGACACAGAAACTCACAGAGAGAGAGAGAGAGAGAGAGAGAGAGAGAGAGAGAGAGAGAGAGATCCCATAAAGGCACAAAACCAGAAGCCACAATATATAAGCAAAAGACTTGTAATGAGAAAACAAAACAACCTCCAAAAATACCGTTGGATTTGTTTTGTGTTGGCCATATATTGATGGGCATGGGGCCTGCCCTTAAGTATGGTTTCTATACCCAGTTGGACTCCAATGGATAAAACTAAGTTTTCTCTAGGAGTGCTTATCAAATGGGTTAGGGATGGAGCATGTGTCCACTTTCCCTCTTAATGCTGGGACCTCATCTGGTTCAGACCCCCGCAGGCCCTGTGGATGCTGCCACTGTCTCTGGGAGTTCATAGGTGCATCAGCACTACTGTGTTTAGAAGGCCTTGTTGCCTTGGTGTCTTCCATCCCCTCTGGCTCTTAGAATCTTTCCACTTCCTTTTCTGTAGCGTTCCCTGAGTTCTGCAGGGAGGGATTTGATGGAGAAATCCTATTTAGGAATGAATATTCCGTAGTCTCTCACTCTCTGTACATTGTGTAGTTGTGGGTCTCTATATTTTCTCCCATCTACTCCAGATGGAAGCTTCTCTGTTGGGCTCCACTTCTCGCTTTCCTTCTGGTACACACCCCCCACAGGTCTCCAGTTGAACACGCCTGGAAGACACGGAGCCACTCTGACACTTCATATTTCCAGATTAGTCTCATATTTTACTGCTTCTTTGTAGAGCACACATGAATGTCCTTCTAAACGTCAATACTCTCTGACCTCCAACTTCCTCCATCATGTGCCTGCCCCCAGCGAGTATATTCATTTCCCATTGCTGCTGTAACCAATAACTATGAAGGCAGTTCCTGAAAACAGCAGAAATATATTATCATAGAAATATAAGGGTCAGGAATCCTAAGTCAGCTATTTCCTTGCTCCTAGATGTTACTTGCATTTTTTTGTCACATGGATCCTTAATGCATCTTCAAAGCCAGAAGAACAACATCTTCGCATCTCCCTTTGGAACTCTCAGATTCCCAAGTCAAATCATTTTATAGCACTTTGACCCTCCTGTCTCTCCTTCATAGGGAATCTGTAATTAGATTAGGCTCCTTTAATTTAAAGATACCTATGAAGATTCTTTGTTCGTGTAAAGCAATATAATCTCATCAATTAGGGATGACCAGTTTTTGGAGATCATAGCTCAGCCTGCTAAGGCATTCTTTAATGACATCTCATTGTCCTTGAGGACCAGAGCTTTACAGAGTATACCATGTACTGATATTCCAAGAGTTTATATAAAGGTAAGAGAATGTCTTAAAATCTTACTATCTGCTTCAGGCCTGTCTGGAACTATCAAGATCTGGTTGTTCCAGCTCCTTAAAATATGGTGATTCTGTGAACATAGTGACTAAAGTATCTCATAGGCAAATTAGCAGCTAATTCAGTGTCTTGTCGGCATTTTAAAACAGTTATTTCAAGACCAGGCTCTTCTAGGATTTCTTCTCAAAAGTGCATACAGACAGAAACACATGCACAGCCACCTACTCCTGGAAGATTGTTATATTAGCCAAAGCAAAATGTCCTGAGCTTATTCGTGCCTAAGAAATGGTGACACTTGAAAGTATGAGTCATTTGTTGGAGACTCAGCAGCAGAAACCAATACAAAATTAACCTTCCATCTCCAGTCTAAATAAAATGGTGCAGACTCATTTTCCTCTGCTCCTTCCAGCTGAGCACAACCACAAACAAAGGAAGTAATGCAAGAGATGCTGAAAGGGGAATTTTGAAAACTGCAGACGGTAAGTCGGAGTGGTTAGGATCTCTAAGAGCAGATGATCCCCATTGTAGCAGGATGCATTATCATTCCCTAACCTAAAGATGAAGGGCACAAGCCAACATTTCCCAGCTTCCAACCTGGCAACATAAGATGGATTAGATAGATTCTTTCTTCTTCTGTATTGTATCGGATTCCTGGCTGCAACACCAGGAGAGCATGGCAGCTCCAACAAAGGGGTCTAGCAGGGATCTCCGCTGACAATCAGCCCAGAGAACTGGCTCTTTTTTTTCCCCACCACACCGGAGGAGATTCCTCTTACCTGTTTTAAAGATACTGTACAAACGAGGAAACCATCAAGAAGAAGCAGCACCCTAAGTAGCCTGGCCCAGAAAGTCCTTTTGCCACCATGCTCTTGAAGGGCTAATCTTCCCCTTGCACATACAGAAGTACAGGCAGCATAGGCAAGGAGAATTTCAGCGACAGAAGCAGAGAACACAGAACCTACAGACCCCTACAGCCCCCACCCCTATGCACATAGAGGCCTGGAAAAGCTGACCTCCTCGGACAGCACCAGCAGGGACCACTTGACCCAGCAGCGCATTAATGGAGCAGACCAGAAATAGCATGATGGAGCTTCTGGAAAGAAAATTGTCACTGAATCACAGCCAATAAAAGCAAGCCTGGACCTGTGCAATAAACCTAGGCAAAGTACCTGCCTCTTAAGCTGAAGTTTAATTAGGAATCAGAATCTTCAAATAGTCAGCATATTCAGAAGTTAATAAAACCACTGAAGGTAATCAACTAATACCAAACCATGATAAATTGGATGGTAGACTTATGGGACAAGGGCTTTAAAGTAGCAATCACAGAGCTACTTTATGAAGTAGAATTGTAAAGTCTATTGAAACAAATAGAAAATCTTAGCACAGAAAAATAAGTTATAAAAGTAATCATTTAGGGACATAGAGAAGGAAATTGCAGGTAATGTCTATTAGCCATATTTCTTTTAAAGATTTTTAAACATTTTTTATGTCTCTGTGTCTGTAAGTGTATCTATGTGTATATGCCCTTGGAGGCCAGAAGAGGGTGTCAGATCCTCCGGGCTGGAGTTACAGGTGACTCTAGACCATCTGATTAGGGATTTTGTTTATGTGGACATGTAGTTTTCCAAGCACCACTTGTTGAAGATGCTGCCTTTTCTCCAATGTATGCTTTTGGAATCTTTGCCAAAGATTAGATGGATATAATTACATACACTCAATTTGGAGTCTTCTATTTATTCCATTGACCTACATGTCTGCTTTTTTGTGCTAGTACCATGCTGTTTTAATTACTATAGATCTGTAATATAGCTGAAAGCTAGTATATTAACCTCTCCAGCATTTTTTAAAATCAGTTTGCTATGGCTTTCCTGGGTCTTTTGTACTTCCATATGAATTTTAAGATTTTTTCCTATTTCTGGAAGAATGTCCCAAAATTTGGGATTTTGATTGGTACCGCATTGACTCTGCAAATGACTTTTGGTAGTCTGTTTCCACAACAGTAATTCTAACCAGTGCACAAGCATGGAGTGTCTTTTAATCTTCCATGATCTTCTTTAATCTCTTCAGAGATGGAAAGGTTTTAATTGTGAAAGCCTTTCACCTCCTTGGATAGGCCTATTCCTGGATATTTTTTGAGACCACTGTGAATTTGAATGTTTCCCTGATCTCTTTCTCAGTATGCTTGTTTATGGCTCTGTCAGAAGGCTACTAAGTTTTATAAGTTAATTTGATATCCTGTCACATTGCTGAGTTTATTGTTTCTAGAAGTTTTCCAGTAGAACTTTTGGGATCACTATAGAATCAAGCCATCTCCAAACAGGCATAGTTCGGCTTCTTTCCCTATTTGTATCCCTTTACTTTTCTTTTCTTGATTTATTGCTTCAGCTAGTATTTTGAGTACAATTGTACCAGGCTTTTTTGGGGGGGCTCAACCAGCTCCCAAATCATGACATGGAGACTTATTGTTAGTTATGAATGCTCGGCCTAGCTTAGGCTTGTTTCTGGCTAGCTCTTTTAATTTAAATTAACCTGTTTCTCTTTATCTACCTTTTACCTCAGGGATTTTCACTTGTTTTTCCTTTTGTATATCTTTCTTTCACTGCTCCTCATGTCTGGTTGACTAGCTGTCGGCTACCTGGCTTCTTGTCTCGGGTGTATCCCCCTCTTTCTCTTCATTCTCTTCTCTTTTTCTTCTTCTCTTTATTTTCTTTGCCCACCATCCCTGCCTGTCCTTTCTCCTGCCTAGCTATTGGCTGTTCAGCAGTTCATTAGACCAATCAGGTGCCTTAGGCAGGCAAGGTGAAACAGCAACACATCTTTACATAATTAAACAAATGCAGCATAAATAAAACAAACATACCTTTACATAGTTAAAGTAATATTCCACAGCATAAACAAATGTAACACATCTTTCTATAGTTAAAATAATATTCTACAACATACACTATGGAAAAAGAGTAGGGTTAGTGGACAGCCCTGTCTGCTTCCTGACTTATATTGGTGTTGCACAAGTTTTTCTCCATTTAGGATGTGATATTGGCTGTGGGGTTTTATATATACCCTTTATTATGTTGAGATATGTTCCCTCCAGTCGTACTCTTTATGTTGGATTTTGAAAAAAATCTTTTGTTCAGCATCTATTGAAATTATCATGTGATTTTACTCTTTAAGTCTATTTATATGACATGTTACATTTCCTGACTTATGTGAACCATCCCTGTAACTTGACCATGGTGAATGCTCCATGCAAATTTGCTCAACTGATTTTTTTGACACAGGTGTAAAGACATTCAACAGAGAAAAGGGCTGCGTGAGACTGAAGTGGCTGTGACATTTGCCACCCCATTGAACGCTGGACGTGGTTTGGGTGATCAGGATGACCAGGCAGGCCACTTTTTCCCTCACCCCTCCATCTACATCGTTTCTGAGGCTGCGTGCTTAGTTAAAAGGGACACCTTTCCCTGAATTGGAGAGGACTAGTCTTTGGTGGAGGGTATACAAGCAGATGAGCTCCCTGCTGGAACCTTCAAACAAGCACTCAATAGAGAAAGAATAGGCTTTAAAACAAATAGTACAGAAGCAGTTGCCACCCAGATGCAAAGCAAGTCGACTTTGATCATTCAGCTTACTCAAAGTTAAGTTAGAATAGATGGTAAACATGACTGCAGATAGAACATTAAACTATAAATCTTTTTTAAAAGCCATAGCTGAAAACTACATGTTTTAGGACTTAGAAAAGAGTTTTTAGGTTTAACATTAACATCGTGCTCCACAAGTGAAAAAAAAAAAACTGGACTCCATCAAACTTTTAAAAAGCTTCACCATATCAAAATTGTGTTATGTGAGTGAGTATGGTAAAGGTTAGGAAGCTAGAAAGGGGACCGGAAGAGGGAACAGAGAAGCTTTAAGGAAAGGGGCGGGGAGGGTAACAGAACATTTGCCGTATGAAAGTGGAAAGGGAATGTTGAGATCAGAAGGGTTCAAGCAGAGAGTAGAGGCAAGGAGATGGGGGAGAGAAGTGAATGGGAGCAAGGAGTGAACGGGAACATCAGCTAAAACTACATAGCTATGAAAATATCATAAGAAAATGTGATATACTGATAAAACATTAAATGCAAGTTTTAAAGCGTAAAGAGACAAACTGCAGACAGGCAAAAATATTTTCAACCCACACCTCCAGCAAAGGACTTAAGAACTCTCAAAATTCTATCCAATTAGGAACAGATAAAGAGTATGAACAGCTATTTCTTCAAAGAAGATGTAAAAACAGAAAACAACACATGAAAAGATATTATCGTTAGCCATCAAGAAAATACAAAGCAAAACCAAGGAGACATCATTACATGCCTATAAAAGTAACTAAAATATGCTGGGTGTGGTGGCTCATGCCTTTAATTCCAGCCTTGGCAGGCTAAGGCAGGAGGATTAAATGTAAGTTTGAGAGAAGCCTGGGCTATGTAGATAAAGAGTAAAGTCCTTATCTTAACAAAAGAAAACAAAAAAAATATTAAAAAGTAAAATAAAACATTGGTGATACCAAGTGTTCGCGAGGATACAAAGCAACGGGATAAATCATGTATTGTTCGTTTGCTTCAACAAATTAATGATTAAACAAACTAATATATTCATGCTGTGGAAAGCTACTCAGCATTAAAAGGGAATGAGGTACAGGTTCTCTTAATGACTTTCTTGAATCTCTTATGAATTTTGCTGTGTGAAAAAGCCAATCTTAAAAGAGCACATATTGTGTAGATGGATAAAATTCTTGAATGTTTTAGAGGCGGTGGGGTGGGGGGAAGGTTAGCTGGCATTAGCCAGTAAATGGGGTAGATAGGAAGTTGGGTAAAACTAGAAAGGACAGCAAGAAGGATGTGGATGCATGTGATTGCTCAGTTCTCATTGTTTTAGTGAATACAGGAAACTACACATAAGCAACAGCATTACATAGAGCTAAATATAGATACATCTATGGAAATGATGCAAAGAAGTAAAACATGAATGGGTTGTAGCAGTGTCCTAGTTAGCTCACTATAGTAGAATTTTATAAGCTGTTTTCACTGGGGGAAACTGAGGAAAGGGCACATAGGTATGGCACTGCAACATTGTTTATGATCTAAAGTTATTTCAAAGTTCTAAAAAATTTAGCTTGAAAGAAAGAAAAGGAAAATTTTGAGTTTTTAACATCTTACTAGACACTGAGCTAATGGATCTGGCTTATTGGACACGTACAAAATTAAATTGGCCACCCGATTAGTTACAGAAACCAGTGACTACCCAGTCCTGGGTACGCAATACCTTACTTGAACTCTGCTGATACAGAAATGCATTGTTCACTTTCTGGAAATTCTTGTTAAATTTGACTTAAATTTGCTTTGGTGTAAAAACCAAAAATTTGCTATATAAATTTCCATACTTAAGGGTAGACGTGGAGGTAAAAATATATCATAATCCTTCTTTTCCCCATCCCTTCTTTGTTAGTCCATTGGTCAAGAAGTTAAGATAATAAGCCTTCATGGGTTTGTTAACTCTAAATAGTGAAAATATGTCACCCGAACTCTGGGTACTCTCAGTCAGCAAGCTTTTACCTCTAAAGAAAATAGGAAGGGAGCAGATTCTGTGGTGATTGGCCACAGAGTCCATGTGCCATTGCTGAGCCAAGGCCTTAGAACATGTGTTCTACCTTTTCCAGCTGTCTCTTTACTTCCCAGAAGCTTAGGGAGTTGTAAGATTTCCTTCAAAGCCCGTTTCATGGCTGTTCTTTAGATAGGATGCATCTTGTCCCTATTTTTAGAAGGTAAAGTATGATTTTTTTATATCACTAAATGATTGGGAAAGTGCATCTCCCTAACTTGATTCAAAGCATAAAGAAAAAATTGACTGTTGGCATACATTTCTATGAGTTTTAACACAGAGATGCATGCTGTTATCACCATGGTAAGGTTACAGACCAGCTCCCTCGTCTCCAAAACTTCCTCCCTCCACCTCCAAAGTGCCCTATTACTGACTATATATTCGTTATACTCATTATAGTCTTCTGAGGAGGACATAAAAACAACTTCAAACAGCACGTGGCTTTGAGACACCCTTCCTTCCTTCCTTCCTTCCTTCCTTCCTTCCTTCCTTCCTTCCTTCCTTCCTTGCTTCCTCTTTCCTTCTTTCTCTTCCTCATCTTCTCCCCCTCCTTCTCTTTCTTCTTTTGTTTTTTTGTTTTGTTTCTTTGGTTGGTTGGTTTGTTTTTGAGACAGGTTTTCTTTGGGTAGGGCCTAGATGTCCTGGAACTCACTCTGTAGACCAGGCTGTCCTTGAACTCACAGGGCTCTGCTTGTGTCTGCCTCTGTGTGCACCACCACCACCCTACTGACACATGCTCCTTTCATTCGGCATGGCATCTGCGAGGATCACTGAACCATCTCATCTGTGAAGGTTTGCTGAAGCACAGTAACTTTTGAAAAACTGCTGCCCAGTGTTTCCTGTGATGAATTCTGTAAGCAGGGCTTTTGACGGTGTAACAACAGTATTATTTATGTGCGAGGAATTCATATTTGGTCACATGACTATTGCTTACATTTTAAAATCTATATCCGAATTTCATCTTCTACTAAAAAATGAGGCATGAAGTAGATAGTAATTTCTAAAAATCATTGTTGTTGCATTATAAAATCAAAAAGCAGGATCTCTGCCTACCCCAACTCTTAGAACACATAGTAATTTCTAAAAATCATTGTTGTTGCATTATAAAATCAAAAAGCAGGATCTCTGCCTACCCCAACTCTTAGAACACATCTCTGGCTCACTAGGGAACCTAGCAGGGCAGCTTCAGTCACCTATGGCATTCGAGAGACACTTCTACCTAAAGGGATGGGTACAGTTGATGCAGAAAGTAAGGCTTTAAGATGTTCTTAAACTGCCCTTCTAAGAACGCACAAGGTCTCTTGCTTAGGCTCAACAAGTCAGAACTCCCCGCCATTCTCACCCATTTGGGCTAAGGGATCTCTTTTGATCAATGCAGGTATACAATTTATGAAGGACCCCACTAGGAAGCTGAGCCTTGGGAGATTAGAAAGACACATTTTGATTTGAGTTGTAAAAAAAATCTTGGCACTGTGTTCAGGACTAAGGAATGGGAACCACAGCTCAAGTATCAAAGGTTGATTTGGGGAACAGGCTTCAGCTGGTGTTAGCTGGAGTTACTGGGACCTAGAAAGGTGGGATACAGTCAGGAAAAAAAGTGACAATATTTGAGCATGTTGAGAACAAATTTTATCTGTTTCATAAGTGTGCCTAGGTTATATCATGGAAGGCTTGGATATGAAATTGGATGGCTAACCACCATATTTGCTCTTGTATTGTTTTTATTTTTTTTCCACATTTAATTTTTTAGTATTGCATTATAAATAGTACCATTCAAAATTTCCACCTCCTCCGCTCCTCCCATTTCCCTCCCGCTTCCCCCCTCCCCTTCCCCTTTTCCCCTCCAGTCCTAAGAGAGGGCAGGTTGCCCTGCCCTGTTTTTATAGTTAGCCTCAACTTTCAACTTGAGATCTGGAATCCCCTGAGAGTGGAGTACCTCTGGGAGTGCCCATGGGGGATTATCTTGATTTGGCTAGGATCTTCAACTATATAGAAAGGAGAAGGTGGTCTTAAGCATTCCTTGCCCTTTGTCTCTTGATGGTGGATGCAGAGTGACCAACTGAACCAAGCTCCTGATCTTGTGATTTCTCCAAAATGATGATTATAACCTTAAACTTTGTGCCAAAACAAACCCTCCCTAAGTTTCTCTTGTGAGTTTTTTGTTTTTACTTTAAATCACAGAAATGGGAAGTAACTGTGATGCACTCATATTTCTATCAAATTCAGACTAAGTAAAAGCCTTGAAATTCGCTTCAAGAAAAAAGACTGTTTACGAATTCACTGCACTTAGCTAAAACTAGGGATAAGTGTCCTCTTCCGTTGCAAGAGAGCTTTTCTTTATTTAGCTTCCTCTCCTTTCTGTTAAAAGTCTTTTTCATCTTTCCCCAGTAGCAAGCTATCCTTGAAGTCCTACTTGTGAAAGGAACTTGACTGCTATGCATTGAAGACTGCCATTTTATATAAGGGAAGCATTTGCCACCAAGTCAAGTCTGGGGACCTGCGTTTGTTACCCAGAATCCACATGGCAGAAGGAGAGAGCTGACCTGTAAGTTGTCTTTTGACCTCCACATATACCCTGTGGACACACACACACTTAAAAATTTTGAAGAGAAGGAATTCAGAGTCTGTGCCAAGATTTAACATGAAACCAAGTGTGCTAGGGAATCTTTGTATCCTGTGTGCGGGAAGGGAGTACCCCTCTTGACTAGGGACAACCAGGATCTTAGCCCTTTGCACTAGTATCTTTTTCCAACTTTCCCCAAATTAAGCACATGCAACTTGTGCCGTATGTGGTATCCGGCTAGTGTAGCCGGCTTTCTGCCAATTAGCCAGGACCCAGCAATTGCTAGGCTGTGCATCCGTTGATGCTTCTTCAATCAAATGGTTCAGGAAACAGATGGCTGCTTGTTTTTCTTTGTATGTAACTGACTCTCGGAGCATCAGAAGGGTAATTAAAAGATCAAAAGAATAATCAAAAGCACAATTTCTTACCTTGGTTATCACCCCAAGCTACATAATGACAACAGTCCATGGTTAAATAAGAGCAGCAACAGATCAGCAGCCGCACTGCTGAGGCAGGCAGTCTCATTCCCAAAGAGTTTGGGCCATGACACTTGTGTATCAGGCAGATGTGCTTAGGTATGGCCCCGGTAGTGGAGGAACTGAGAAACTTGAGTTCTAAGCATCTTCAAAATTAATAGTCATAAAGGAAGTAATATCTGCTAAAGACTAGAAATAAAGTACATGTAGGGAACTAGTAAAGCATTTTGAGACTCAAATTAGAGTGGGAAAGAAGTGTATATTTAGAGCTAGTACATTCATGGCCCTTTCCTGTTGGGACACAAACACTTGTAAGTGGAATAGCAACTTCCCCTCCATTTTTGTTGGCCTCATTTTCCATTTTAGCTGGTGTCTTCTTATCCAGCCTCCTGAGAGGCTACACACTAAATGTCTCACGGTGGTGAAACCATCCGCTGAAAAACCTGGCACCCAAGCAATCCCCAGATCCCAGAATTGTGGCCTGCATCTACCTGCCCTGGCACAAGGACCAGAAGGCAATGTCACATCCCACATGCCTTGCTCAAGGGACGGAATTGGCTTCTCAGTCTGAAACAGAAACCTCGAACTTAACTAGTTATTCAGGGTGAAGCCTCTGGATGCGGTCCTCAGTACTGGTTGTGAAACTTGGCTCATGTATACATACTGACTAGGTGGTAGACTAGATGGTACAGTCAGTTTAGTCAAAGTGGGTACTGAGAGTGCCAGGCATGTGAGGTCCATGGTCCTACATCTGATGTGAAGGAAGTAGAGAATATCTTGGTCCACTGCATTTAGAGCAATCACTTTCCACATGGACACTTAGAAAAGTTCTTGTTCACAAGAAGAGATTATAGAGTTATTTCTAAATAATCTTCTCCTCGCCCCTGGAAAAGGACAAGGGTTACTCATAGATCAGATGTACCAGCTTTTTATCGAAAGGGCAGTGTGCTTTTGGTCACAGTCCCCTTCTCAAATTATTTTTAACCTTTAGAATGATGGTAGAGCATCACTGTTGAATTGCTAGTTAATAGCATGGGAGAAAGTGGGCAGCCTAATATCCCCAGCAAAACTCTGAAAGCTTGGTAAGAAGAGTCGGTGCGTTGAGGCAGTAGCTGAACACACTTTATTTTATATATAGTAAAATCGTCTTGGGGCTAGAGAGATGACTTGAAAGTTCAGCGCATTTGTTGTGCAAGCATGAGGACCAGAGTTCAGTTCCTTGCACCCACATAAAAGCTGGGCATGGTCCCCACACATGCCAGCACTGAGAGTGACAGAAATAGGGGGATTTCCAGCAGCCACTGGCTGCCAGTCTAACAGGAAAAAGATAGTTCTAGGTTCCGGAGACCCTTTGTCTAAAAGGAACAAGATGGAAAGTGACAGCGGTGGATACCTGGTGCCCTCTTCTGGCCTCTGTACACCCACACTGTATACACATGTGTATACAATTTTTCATGTCAACTGTGGAGAAAGTTAGAAGGAGAATTTCATCTCCTCTAAAGTTAGCAAGGTTGGGGAGTAGGAAAATAAGACAGTCTGAGATTTTCCATTTGAGCTATTTTGCTCTCAGGCCACGGTATCACTACCGTACAGCTGGCCTGAGGACCTAGAGACAAGTCACAGTTTCCCCTTTGACTCTCATCCTCTTATACTTACTGCATTTTCTAATTATCTGGAGTCTTAGGATTATTTTCTGTTTCTATGAGTTTATAAAAAGAATATGATCATCTTCCACTTATTTGTACCAAGGAGAGCAACTGACATAGAAAAGTCTAGAGGAACCATAAATCAAAGAACCAGGCTGTTGCTATGGAAGAAACTATAGAAACCCCAGAGGTCAGCTCCTTCATTTTTTCCCAGAGTCAGACAGAGCCATGGAGAAAGAAGGATGCTCACATTACAGTTCCCATTCCTCTTATTCCTTTCCCGCCCCCGAATGTAGTACATGACCTTGTCACAACATGTTCTCTTTTCTAATTGTGACCTGTAGAGGTCATCAGCATTCTGGGGCACATAGCCAGTCAGGTGTTAAGGAGGAATGGATCCAGAGCCATGTAAATGCTAGAGACAGCTTCACCCAGACTAAATGTTCATCCCAAATGTTCAGATCTGGACTGCATTATACCTTGCTGGGAAGTGTTGGCATTTTCCTGGGTTCTGTGTTTACCCTCCTATCTCCTCTTAAGAGCAGCTCATGTTCATGGCTGGCTTATCTAGAGAATAAAAGAATGATGACGAATTGAAAAATTTCCATTGCCGTTGTGATGCTTTTCTGCCTGTCATGAGAATTAATGCCTTGTTCCCCACTTAGTGCCAACTTTTGCACCTGTCCCTTTTACAGTGTTCTTTGCATTTCTATTATACTGCCTTCTATGTTTGTAACTTGAATAAAATGCCCTTGTCATTTAAATGAAAAAAAAAAACTTTTGGAAACCTGGTGTATCCTCTCGATTACCTCATCAGCCAGTATCTTGACAGAAAAAAAAAAAAACTTTTGGAAACCTGGTGTATCCTCTCGATTACCTCATCAGCCAGTATCTTGACAGAAAAACATCTAGCAATGCCTCCAACATTTTTCTCCATTCTTTTTCTGTTTTTTTTTTCTTTTTTCTTTTCTTTTTTTTTTTGAGACAGGGTTTCTCTGTGTAACAGTCCTGGATATCCTAGAACTTGCTTCGTAGACCAGGCTTGCCTCGAACTCCCAGAGATCCACCTGCCTCTGCCTCTGGAGTGCTGGGATTAAAGGTATGAGCTACCACCACCTGGCTTGCTTCCTAGTCTTAAGATTGCTTTGTAGTCTCTTGTACTGTGAAGCTCCTTCTGTACCTATTTTGTGAGGCATTTTCTTTCTTTCTTTCTTTTTTTTTTTTTTTTTTTTTTTTTTTTTTTTTTGGTTTTTCGAGATAGGGTTTCTCTGTAGCTTTGGAGCCTGTCCTGGAACTAGCTCTTGTAGACCAGGCTGGCCTTGAACTCACAGAGATCCGCCTGCCTCTGCCTCCCGAGTGCTGGGATTAAAGGCGTGAGCTACCGCCGCCTGGCAGGGCATTTTCTTTCTTAAAGGATATTAACTTTTCCCAGTTCCTCTTCTACACCTATTGAGATACGTGCATGGTTATGGTCCTCCATTCTTATCAATGCACTATGTCATATTGATTTATTTTCCTATGTTGAAACATCCTTGCATCTCAGGGATAAATCCCACTTGTCTGAGCTATTTGATCTTTTATCAATGTGCTTGTGAATTTAGTTTGCTAGCTCTTTATTGAGAGTTTTGAAAAAAACATCCTTTAGTTCAATAGGAGTATTGCCCTGCAGCTTTCTTGTGTGGTTTCTGGCCTTGAAACCACTCTGCTTCTGGCCCTGTAAATAGCCTTTGAGAGTGTTCCCTCCTCTGTTTTTAGAAAATACTGAAGAAAAATTGGTATTAGTTGTTTGAATGTTTTGCAACCTGCACCTGTGAAGCCGTCTGCATCTGGGCTCTTCATTGTTGGAAGCATTTTAGTTAGTGACTCATTTCGTTTCTTACAGGTCTGTTGAAGGTCTGTTATTTTTTATTCAGGCTTAGTTGATTGTGTATCCACCAGTTCTTCTATGTCTTCAAGGTTACTCAAAATATCAGTGTGCACTTGTTCATAATAGTTTTTTATAGTCTTCTTTATTTTGTCATCTAATATAATGTCTTCAATATTATTTCTGATTTTTGAAGTTTTTTCCCCTTAGTTTTGCAAGGGTTTCTTGATTTTTCTCCTTAGGGGGAAAAACCCATCAGCTTTTTCTTATCATTTTTCTTTATTTTTTATTTTTTGAGACAGGGTTTCTCTGTGGCTTTGGCTGTCCTGGAACTCTGTAGACCAGGCTGGACTCGAACTCACAAAGATCTGCCTGCCTCTGCCTCCCTGAGTGCTGGGATTAAAGGTATGCGCCTCCACCACCTGGCATCCTATCATTTTTCTATTCTCTATTCTGCATACAATGTATTCAACTTCATTTATTTTGGCACTACTCTTTGGTATTCCCTTCCTTTAATAAAGTTTGATTTACTTTATTTGTATTTTATTTTTTTAGTTTTGTAAGTTATGGTGTTAGCTTGCTTAGTTGAGATCGTTCTTCTTTTATTGATGTAGCTGTTTATCATTCTAAGCTGCTCTCTCGGTATTACTCTTGATATATCACATGAGTTTTGCATGAAGTACATGTATGTTCGTATATTCATGCATGGATGCAGGAGCATGCCCATGTATGTACACGCGTTTGTGGAGGCCCCAGGTGGAATATAGATCTCTTCCACTATCGCTCTCCACCTTATCTTTTGAGATAGGGTCTCTCATTTCCCTCAGCACTCACCAATCAGCTGTACTGGCTGGCAGGTGAGCTCTTTGGATGCACCTGTCTCCACTCCCTTGATATAAGGGTTACCAGTGCACACACCCATGCCTGGCTTTTATGTGGGTTCTGAGGATCTGAATTTGAGTTCTCATGCTTGTGAAGAAGGAAATTTACCAGTTGAATCATCTTCCTGATCCCTCAAGATATTTCCCAGCACTAAGGAGGCAAAGGTAAGCAGAGCTCCGAATTAAAAAAAAAAAAAAAAGAATGGGCTATTTCTCTATTTTGAAAAATCTGTCTCTTTTTCTGTTGTTGGCATTTAGTTTCTATTGTGGTCTAAGAAGGCACTGTATCTGGATGTTTCTTTCCCTCTTGCCAGTTAACGAATAGCCATTCAGAGGCTTATATTAATTACAAACTGTTTGGCCTATTAGCTTATAGTTATTATTAACTAGCTCTTACAACTTAAATTAGCCCATTTCTATTATTTTATATTTTATCACGAGGCTCATGGCTTGTTACTTAACATCTTGCTTCCTCGGTGGCACTGGCATCTCCCAGACTCTGCCTTCTTTTCATTTTCCCTGTATCTTTGCTTGCATTTCCCACCTGACTCTATTCTGCCTGACTATTGGCCAAATGAGGTTCTTTATTAACCAATGGTAATAAAACATATTCACATCATACAAAAAGTATTCCATATCAAGGCACTTTTATGATTTCAGTTTTCTTAGATTTGTTAAGTCTTCTTTTATGACCTGGTATGTAATCTGTACTGAAGAATTTTCCATGGATTCTTGAGAAGTAGGCACATCCCACTGCCATTGGATGTGGAAAATTCAGCATGTGTCTGTTAAACTCCTTTCATTTATTCTCTTATTAACTGTTTCCTCATTAATTTCCTGTATGGATGGTCTGTTATTTGTTGAAAGAGACGTATTGAAGTCTACTACTTTTATTGTTGCCTGTTTCCCATCTCAGATGTTGCACACACAAATGCACTATTCTAAGTACTGTATTTCCTGTTGAATTTACCCTTTGATAATTATATATTGATGTTTGTCTCCACTTGCAGCTTCTGACTTGTATGTCAGGCAGTGTGGAGGCCTGAGATGGACATCAAGGGTCTTCTTCCATAACTCTTCCACCATGCTCTTGAAGCAGGAGTTCTCAACTGAACCCGGAGCGCATTGACACAGTTAGTGTGATTAGGCAGCTTGTTCCAAGGCTCCCCTGTCTCTGTTTCTGAGCATGAGAATTACAGGCAGGTTGCCACACCCCACCTGATATTTATGTGGACTCTGGAAATCCAAACACTGGTCCTCACAGTTGTGTGAAAAGCATTCTAACCACTGAGCCCTATGGTCTGCCTTAAAGTCTATTTTTTCTTACTTAATATTTGAATGAAATATATTTTTCTATTGCTTCCCTTTGAGCTCATGCATCTGTTTCTGTTTGCTTGTTTAAGACATGATCTTGCTGTGTAATCCACACTGACCTTGAATTCTGAATGATCCTTGTGTCTTATCCTTCTGAGTGCTCAGTTACTGACATGCAACATGTGCATTCTTGCATTTAAAGTGAATCTTGTACACAGAGCATTACTTCATGTTTGGTTCAGTTTTCATTCCTTATGCATATTGTAATTTTAATTCATTCAAATACTTCCAAACCTTTGTTTGGGACTTTTATACTTAATTATATGTAAATAAGGACCTACTATTGGTATTTTATTAATTTGTGTGTGTGTGTGTGTGTGTGTGTGTGTTGTTGTTGCTGTTGTTGTTATTATTGAGAACTGAACCCAGCACAATGCTTGGGCAATGTTGTATTACTAAAGCTAAATCTCCAACATTTGCACGTGTTCCTCACTTACCAACTTTAAGGTTTTTTTTATTTTATAATTTAGCAATTGAAGCAAGTACTGCAACTGTTGAGGACCAGCCTCGACAAAATCACCTCTTACCAGGGTAGGGGCATGGGAATTTTAGAAATATAAGTAAAGAACGTGAAGATGCCAACCTCTCTTAAGTTGTCCTCTTGTCTTTATGATTATCTTCCTTCCATAATCTTGCAAATTGGCCAAAGCCTCCCACATTACAAAGTTCATATCAGGGTCTTCTTGTAAACAGGGGTAGCTGTGGAGGTCAGTAGATTCAGAGAGTGCCAACAGATGCGTCAACTGAATTTTTCTGCTCCATATTCACACCCAAATTCTGATTTAGGGGTGTCCATTCCCCTGATATCCTAAGGAGTTGTATTGTTCTCAGATATGACAAATATATTATTTTGAAATTTTTCTCTTGGTCTTGGGTATAAGAAGATGGATATTTTACTTACACCTGGGACATTTTCCTTATTGTTTACAACTTTCTTTATTCTTGATGCTTTCACACAATGAAATTCTATGAAATATGATGTCTACCTCCTCATTTTCCTTCACCTCCCCTGCAGCTTCCCCCCAAATTCCTCCCAACTTACTTTATGTTTCCTTGTGTGTTTGCTAACTAAGTCTAGTTAGTACTGCCCATTTATGTGCATGGGTGTGGGGACATCTACTTGAGCACGAGAAACCTACCAGTGGGAATACGCTCCAAAGAGAATGATTCTTCCTCTCTTAGCAGCTATGAACTGCCACTAGCTCCGTGGGAATGGCTGGGGCCTGGAAAGCACCTCCTCCAGCTATTCCATACTCTTCACTGGCTTGATCTTGTGCAAATCTTGCACAGGTAACCACAACCATTCTGAGTTCACTGGCTACATCATGTCTAGAAGACAGTGCTTTGGGGCCCTCCTCCATAAAAACATTAGTTCTTAAATTCTCCCAGCTTCCTTTTCCATAATCTGTACCTAGGATATTTTCTCATCGCAACATTATCCAAAGTGACTGAGGTAAGTCTGGAAAGTACATTTTCCATCCTTTCGCCAAATGAATTTTTTAGTGGGAGTAATTGAATCAAGCGTTGAGTAATCCCTGTCCTCACTGAAAATCTGACAATTTTGTTAAACCTCTCGCGGTTTATGTTGTCATTTCTTTTTTCCACATAAGCTAGTGCATAAGACTTTATTGCTACAACCAAAAATAAGTCTAGGGAAAGGCTCTGACTTCTTAGGAGTGGAGGGAGTTTAATCGTAGGCAAGGCTGTGGTGTGGATTTGGATAGGAAAGCCCTGGAGAAGGTATTGCAGCTGAGTGATGAAGAGTTGGCAGTGTGGACCACCGTTGGGGGCGTGTGGCTAGATGTAAGCATGGCTATAGTGAGCTAAGGTAATGGCTTTTATTTTACGCTCAGGTTAAGGCGTAACCTGACAGGTTTCCATCTGTCTTTTGCTTCAAATGGTAGAAACAAATGATGATGCATTTAGAAAAAAAAATGTTCATCCCTAGAAAAGATCACTGGCTGAAAGTAAGATGTATTTACTGAGCCAGGTTCTATGACTGACAGGTTCGATAATGGTGACCAGGTCTCTCTCTCTATACACACACACACACACACACACACACACACACACACACACACACACACACACACACATATGTAGCTGATGGGAGGGTTTGGTGAAAACTTGCAAATGTGCACTAGATGAGCTACTGAGTCACTATTGCTAAAATGTAGATGCCCCAGGAAGAAAGAGCACTCACAGCCTATTGAGCCCCTATCTTACCAGACAACAATGTTAGTTGCTCACAGACCCCAAGAGATGTGTGTTTCCTGTGGCGCTAGGGATGGGACCCAGGGCCAAGCAGGTGCTAGACAAGTACTCTTCTCCTGATTTACAACCCAGATTAAGAAAGGTTTGCATTTAAATGAAGAAGCCACAGCTCAGAGGTCTGTAAGCGCCTCAATAGTGCCAAAGCTCAATGTGAATTACTTCACTGTTTTGCACAAAGACCTTGGAAACCTATTTGTATCCTTTTGGAAAATGTGAGTGACTTTTGGTGAGAGTTCCAAGGGTAGAAGAAAGCTGCTGGTGAGAGGATTTTAGAGGCTGGCAGATGGTTTCTGATCCTAGTACTTTAGTCTCTGTGTGTCTTAACCCACATTGACTTCTGAGTGACTTTATAGAGTCACAAGCTTCTAGTAGGTAAATCTTTTTCTTTTTCTGAAACTGTTTCTACTTCTATTGATAGAGAATTCTAATTAAAAACAATTTCATTTTATGTACTTTTGCAAAATCTTGTAAACTTTGGTTCTGTTCTATGTGAGCTATATGTCATTCTTTGGAGGGTGTCCTGGAAGAGAGAGTTAGAGTTGGTACCCTGATAGGGAGACTATGTCAAAAAAAAGGTAGCAACTCTTTGTGTAGTGACATCTCAGGAGAGAGGAGAGAGAGAGAGAGAGAGAGAGAGAGAGAGAGAGAGAGAGAGAGAGAGAGAGAGAATAGAGAGAGCTATTACAAAGAACTGCAATTGGTAAGACCAGTGTTCTGAGTTTAGATTTGTAGAGGAGGTGCCTGGGGCTGAGGGATGAGGATGGAGAAGTAAAAAAAAAATAAGAAAGAAGGATGAAGAGGGACAAATTGAGTGAACACTCATGTTTGAGCCTGCTGCTCCTGATACCCACTAACTAGATTGGAAATCCGTTGATGTTTGTATTGATAACTGGTCATAAAAGCCATTCTAGTATTCTAGTCCTCTTCTTAGACTTTGTCAGTATCCACTGTCTTCAGCTCTTAGAGAAACTTGACCAAAAGGAAAAGAAAGAAGTATTCACATTTCTCTCTAAGGTATCTTTACTGGTCTTCTAGACATCTGGCCCCTGGGAAGGCACATTTGAGTTTGCGAAATGCCTTCTAGCCACTCCACCAACTTGTTGCTGCTATTCTTCACGCCTTTGTCCTAGGCCTCACTAGCTAACACCTTTGAAAAAGTTTTTTGGTACCCTTTTCTTTTTTTTCAAAGATTTATTTATTATGTATACAGTATTCTGCCTGCACACCAGAAGAGGGCACCTGATCTCATGACAGGTGGTTGTGAGCAACCATGTGGTTGCTGGGAACTGAACTCAGGACCCCTGGAACAGCAGCCAGTGCTATTAACCTCTGAGCCATCTCTCCAGCCCAGTACCCTTTTCTAAAAATATATTTGACCAGTTTTGTCACTAGTTTTCAAATATTAAAGGTTAAGCAAATTTGGATTTAAGTATTCCAAACGTGAATTTAACTCTTTTGTTTTCTTATATTGTTTTGTGTGGATTTATGACAGAGTCTCACGCAACCTGAGATAGCCATGAACTTGCTGTGTAGTTGAAGATGACCTTGCACTGTGTCACTATGCCTTTTCATCCATCTCCTGAGTTCTGGGATAATGCAGTCATGCACCACCACTCCCAGCCTAAAAGGGAATTTAAGTAAATCTTGCAATTTTGCTGCAGAGATTCCAGACTTCCTCCTTCAAAAGGACAGGAGATTTTATTATTTTGCATTTATTTTTGTGTGTGTACGTGTGCATATCCATGTGTGTATGTGAACGCAAGTGTGTGTGCTTGCCATGGCACTTGTGTGGAGTCCTCTCCTTCCATCTTGTTTGCAAGGCAGAGTCTCTTTTGTTTCTGCTGCACTCCACGCTAGCTGGCCAATGACCTACAAGCTGTCTCTGTCTCCCATATTCCTGCAGGAATGCTGTTATTACAGATGCTTGTTACCACATTCCACCTTTTTATGTGGGCACTGAGGATCCCAACATACATAGATTTGCAGGCATGGGAGGCTTGTGTGGCAAGGGTTTTCATCTGCTAAGCCATCACCTTGGCCCGGGACTGGATAATTTAGGTGACATTTTCTTTTTGACTAAACTAGAAAAATCTTTCTCTCTGCATGTTCTTCACTATACCCCATATTTGGGAGAATTTTGAATACCATTTCCTGTAAAACTGTTGCTTAAGGCCATTCACTTAGCAAACTCTCACCTTTTATACCTTTGTCAAATAAAGGAACTGAATTCAACTGTTGAATTTCAAATTGGCGTGTTATCATATAATTTTAATAAGTGTCTGAAGATGGATCATTGAGGTGAAGGGAGAAGATTTAAAGTTCATCAAATCATCTACTCCACACCCAGTGTATTTTACATAAAATGAGACAGATTTTCTTAATAACTTTAATGGTGTGCTATTATAATATAGCTGCAACATTAAACCAGAAGAATTATCAGTGCTAAGTACTCTCCAATTTAGAATACATGAATAAATTCTCTAAAACACTTAAGAACATCCATTTTCCTCAGCTAAATGACCTGGAAGTTCAAAAGGTAAAAGGAACATTTCTTCTTATATGAAAAGTAGAAATGTATTATTATTATTTCTGTTTGGGGGTGCACTGGCGATTAAAACCAGAACATGTCTGCCACTGAGCTACACGTAGTCTTCCCCAGCTGTTCCTTTTTATTTTGAGATAAGAGTATCACTAACTCAGGCAGGCTGGCTCTGAATTCACTCTGTAGGCCAGTGAGGCCTTGACCTCATGGGCCTTCCTGTCTCAACCTCCTGAGTAGCTGGGAACACGGGCCTGGACCAAAAACTTGACTCAGAGTAGAGGTCTCTCCTTTCTTCTCTTCTCCCTTTCCCCCTTTCTCTTCCCTCTTTTCTTCCTCTCTTCCTTCTCTTTTTTGGGTGTTTGGGAGACAGAGTTTCATGTAGAATAGCATCTGTTCTCATTGTTTCTTCGTGATAGTCATGCTGACTGGGGTGAGATGCACTCTTAAGATATTTTTTTAAGACCGAGTTTCATGGATCCCAGGTTGACCTAAATGTTGGTAATAGCCAATGACTAGCCCGAAGCCCTGATCCTCCTCCTTTCTTATCCCAAGGGCTGGCTTACAGTTATGCACTATTATGTCTGGCTTTAGAATACAGTCGTGATAATCACTTGTGAGCTCTTTGCTGGAGCATTTAAAATCTTCTCGTGCAGTTTCATGGCAACTATGAACATTGTGCCCCCTTTCGTGTGTGTGTCGGGGGAAGAGGGGGTCAAAACAGTGTGTGGAGATTTACAGATCCGTTGGGGTACTGGTAGCTCTGTTACTTCCACATTCCACTACTCCTCTGCTGGTAAGGACTTGTCATAAGGTCGCAAGATAGACAAGAGGGACTGACAAATAATGTTTAAGATGATAGAAGAGTGGTTAGGAGAGTGGTTTGGGGGAGAGCTAAGCGCCTTTGCTCCAGCTAGGTTTTGCCAGTTACTAAGTTGCTGTCTCAGTCCTAAACTTACTCGTCTCTATCCTGCCTTGTGACACTAGCAAAAGCACACAGCCAAGTGACTTTTTGCCTTGTCAGCTGACTCTGTTTTAGGTTCTCCAACGGGGGATCAGTAGAGAGGAGATCGAGCAACCGAAGGACTTGTTCCTTCCTGTTTGCTGACTGTGGCTTTCCTGTCTGCTCTGGCTTCCTGTGAGCATCACTTCAGCCTTGCTTCTTCACTCGGGAAACCGCCAATCTTCCCTAGAGCACCAGCCGATCCACTTTGGAGCTTTTCAGTTCACTTGGAAGAACTAGCCTCATCTCACTCCATTTCCAAACACAGTGATCCAAGGTCTGTGCCCCTCCTCAGACCTCTCTATTCTAGGACCACAGGCTCTTTCCTCCAGGACAGGGAAAATCAGCAGACATACGATACTAACTAGGTTACATGGTTTCTGCAGGTTTTATCAGTTTCAGCACACACAAACCATTTTTGACTATCCTCATGATTATATGGCATTTTACGGAAGGTACTGATTTCTATAACCACCAGTACCAACACAGCCAGGAGGAAGTTTATTTTCACTTTCGCTCTTCCCACCACCTCTTTCTTGACAGCTACTTAGATGCACTCCATCTCTCTAGCTTTTGATTTAGAGAATGTTGTATAGATAGAAGCATACAGCGTGTGGAATTGCCTATTTACTGAGCACAGTGTCCTTAAGAGTCATCTAAGCTGTTGGATGTGTCAAAGGGCTGGTTTCTTTGCGTTGTTAAGCAGTATTCCACAGTATAAATGTAGAAGAATGTATTTAACCATTCATAAAGATGAAGCATATTTAATTTGCTTTTAATTTGGGGGTGTTAAAAATGGCTGTGAACACTCAAATAAGATTTGTTTTGTTTTGGCACAGGACCTCTCTGTGTAGTTCAGCGTAGCCTTGATCTTGTGATTTTTTTTCCAACTTCAGATTCCTGGCTCCTGGGATCATAAGCACCTAGTGTGTGTACGAGTTCTTGCATGAACATGGAAGATTTTTTTTTCTAGAATAAATGCCTAGGAGTGTTATTACTAGCCACAGGGTGACTGAATGGTTAATGTTTTGAGAAATTACCAGAATTATTCCTAGAGTGGCTATATTATTTTGAATCTGTGCTCTCAGTGTGCATGAGGCCCCATTTGCTGCCACCATTAGCATTTGATTCATTTTCTGTGCGAGCTATCTGGATAGGTGCATAGTGGCAGCTCGCTGGTATTTTAATTTGGATTTCTCCCTTGACTAGTGATCTTCAGCATCTTTTGTGAATATGCCATGTGTAACATCACTGATGGTGTGTTTGTTCAAGGCTTTTGCCCATTTAAAAAATTGGGTGGTCATTTTTTAAAAAAAATCTTGAATTTTGCAAGAAAATGGATGGAGCTAGAAAACATCATTTTGAGTGAGGTAACCCAGACACAGAAAGACAATTGTCACACGTACTCACTCATAGGTGGTTTTTAAACATAAAGCAAGGAAAACCAACCTACAAACCACAATCCCAGAGAACCTAGACAACAATGAGAACACTAAGAGAGGCATACATGGATCTAATCTACATGGGAAGTAGAAAAAGACAAGATCTCCTGAGTAAATTGGGAGCATCTTGGGAGAGGGTTGAAGGGGAAGGGGAGAGGCAGGGAGGGGAGCAGAGAAAATGTAGTGCTCAATAAAAATCAATCAAAAAAATTGGGTGGTCAGTCAGCTAGTTTAAAGGATTTTAAAACATACATGCTGGTGGTTTGTTCTGTCTGTGGGCTATTTTTAATCCTATTCACATCATCTTTCAGAGAACAGAAATTACATGAACGTTTCATTCTTGTTGATTTTCCCCCTTTTTGCATCATGCATCTGCATCATGTTTCGGGAAGGGTCTAAGGCCAGCAGAGGATGCAGAGCAAGGGTAGGCACAGACTTCCCCTTATGAAATGGCGTAGGAGACACAGAAGGACAACTCTGACTTGGAAAGCTGGGAGCTTACAGAACCCAGGCAGATGTGACCTGTAGCTTATCTGAATGTTGGCAGAACAACTTGTGTTCCTATCAGTACACACGAGAGTGGGAGGCCCCTTTTGTTTTGATGCCACAAGGATCACAAAGACCCGATACTTTTGGGCATTTGTTCTCTTTGTGAGTGACAAGCTGTCCTAACCTTAGAAGGGCTCTTGTGTCTTGTTGCCAAGTCTCTCTGGGCCTTAGTCTTTTTCTCACATTCTACCAAATTCCTTTTGCAGTTTGGAGAGAAACAATCACTTCAGTTAAGGTAATGTCACCCAGAAGTTTCTAAATTCACTAGGTAATCCCTTCTTTTCCCTTCCCCTATCAGTCCACAGGCAAGCACTCCAGGTAGTGACAGCTTCTGCCACTTTGCATGAATTTTCAGTTTTTAGAATTTATAATTTTAGGGGCTGGAGAAATGGATCAGTGGTTAAGAGCACTGTTTTTTCTTCAGGAGGACCTGAGTTCAATTCCCAGCATCTACATGGTGACTCACAGCTATCTGTAACTCAAGTTCCAAGGGATCCAACACGTTCACACAGACAAGCATCCAGGCAAAACACCTGTGCACATCAAAGAAAAATAAATAAATCATTTAAAAATAATTTACACTTTGAAATATAAATATATTTTATAGCATTTTCAAAATATATTAGAAAGTAAATTATATTCTGAAATATAAATTTACATATTTATATTTATTTATATTTATATGTTGAATCATATCTCAAGTTAAATATCTTCTATCTTCTTTGATTGAACAGAATAATTTGCACATTTACCCACTTAACACCAGTAGATAGCCCATTATTCTTTTGCCTGAGTATATTTCACCATGTGCATTTATAGTTGAGTATTCCTTGTCCTAAATACTAGGGATGAGAAGTGTTTTTCATTTGAGGTTTGGAATTTTGGGATACTGGCATACATATAATGTGATATTGGAGATAGAACAAGTACCTCATCATAAAATTCATGTATGTTTTTAGACATGTAAGATCGAAGGTAATTTTATACACTATCCTTAGTGTACCTACATTTTGACTGCTACCCCTCACATGAGGGTATGTGTGGGCTTTTCCGTTTGTAATATCATTCACTGTTCAAAAGTTTCAAATTTGGTGCATTTCAAAATTTAGAATACTGGGTTTTGGACCTGCAGCATTATTTGTTTATTCATTTACCTTATGGTGAGCAAGCATTGCAGTTGCTTTCAGGTTTTAGCTAAAATAATGCTAAATATAATAGACATTGATAATACAAATGATTTCTTTCTTCCTCCTTCCCTCCCTCTATTTCTCTCTTTCCTTTCTTCCTTTAATTCTTTCTTTCTTTCTTCCTTTATCTCTTCCATTTGTTTTCTCTCTCTCTCTCTCTCTCTCTCTTTCTTTCTGCAGTGCTGGGGTAGAATGGAAGATCTTCTGGTACTAGGCAAGTGTTCTACTACTGAGATACATAGCATCCCAGACACACACACACACACATTCCATTTGTGTAAATAATGAACAATGGGTGAATTACTTTACAGGTATATGTTTAAACTGGAAGAAGATAAATTTGGAATACTGTCTTAAACCATTAATATACCTTCTAACTGTACAAGACTCATCAACATTTGTTCACCATTCTTTAAAATTTAAGTCGTTTTAGTTAGTGCATAGTTACAACTCACCATGGTCTTAATTTGTACTTTCACCTAATGACTAATGATGCCAAGTATCTTTTCATGTGCTTCTGTGACATATGTATATCTTTGAGTAAAGTGCCTATTAAAATATTTCATCAATTTTTTATTGATGGATATACTTTCCATTTATTGATTTTAGATTATTTTATAGATTATTAATATAACTCTTGCCTGATACATGCTTTGCAAAAATTTTCTCCTATGCTATGAATTGTCTTTTCACTATCCTGTCTTCTTTATTTAGAATGCATTTAATTTAAAATTCTTTGATATTCTCATAACATCAAAAGTTTTCATCAAAGTTGGCTGGTAGTGGTGCACAGCTTTAATTCCAGCACTACAGAGGCAGAGGCAGGTGGATCTCTGTGAGTTCAAGGCCAACCTGGACTACGGAACTAGTTTCAGGAGAGCCAGGGCTGTCTCAAAAAACAGTTTCAATCAATTGATCTGTAGTAGATTTGGGAGGAGCATAGTGTCTGGGAAATTATTGCCCTACCTATGATCATAGAAGTTTTTCTTTTAAATGTTCTCTAGTGACTTTTACAATCATACATTTTATATTTATGCCTACTGTTCATTTTGAGTTAATTTTATATGTGTTACAAATATGAGTAAGTTTTTGCCTATTTATATATAGTAGTTTCAATAGCATTTGTTGAAAAAGTTATTCTTTTTCAAGTTGGTTGTCCTTGTACTTTTACAAAAACAAATAGCAATTATCTATATTTTTCTATGTGTATTTCTAGACTTCTGTTCCATTAATATATCTCTGTTTTGATATAAATCCTATACTAACTCAGTTATAACATAATTTTTAATGAACTATGTATTGCGTTTTCTAGGCCATTTAAATTTGTTTTTGTGTTTTACAATCAATTTGTCAAATTCTACAAAAGTTCCTATTGGAAATTTGAAAGAGATTTTATTGAACTCACAAGTCAATTTGTGAAGAATTGTCATTTGAACAATACTGAGTATTCTGACCATGAATGAGCTATGGATCTCTTCATACAGATTTTCTTCAGGTTCTCTTAGCAATGACTTATTATTCCACATTTAAGTTTTATGCATGTTTTATCTGATTTATTGAAGTACATTGTATTTAGTTACAGAAGTGTACTAATAAAACTTATTAGTTTTTAATGTATTCCAAACATAAGTCTTTTATTGGAATATGCTTTGCAGTTGTGTAGGTAGGTTTATGTCAACTTGAAACAAATCTAGACATATCTGGGGAGAAGGAATCTTAACTGAAAAAAGGACCCCACCACATTGGCCTATGGGCAAGCCTGTGGTGCATTTTTTGCATTGATGATTGATTTGGGAGGGCTCAGCTCGCTGGGGGAGGTGCCACCCTTTGGTGAGTGGTCCCAGATGGTATAATAAAGTAGGCTGAGCAAACCATAGCACAGAGAGCAAGCCATTCTGCAATGTTGTGGGATATTTGATCGCACTGTGCCACCCCAAGACTGTGTTAGTAAAGTTAATCTTAAATCGGGGGGGGGGCAAACCCAGCAACTAGCTGACTGCAGTTAGCCATAGAAGGCAGGAATATGGGTAGAGAAAGTGAACAGGAAGGAATAGGGCGGGTCTTGGAGCTTTTGCAGTCTCTATGATCTGGGAAGTATTTTGAGAGAATATTCCTGTGTCCTTAGTAACATATTTATCTTGAACTTCTGTTTGGGATAATAAAAACTATGCGAATAGTCTTTCCTTGCCTAATGATACCTATATTTGAGAGAGGCTGAGGGTGTAGCTGATTGGCAGAAAGCTTTCCTAGCATGCACAAGGTCCTAGATTTGCTGCCCAGCACTGAAAACTATGCACTCATTCTTGGAATTGATTTTAGAGTCGGGGAATTGCCACACTGGAGCTTTGAAATTGATTCCGTGGCCTCTCAAAAGTAGAGTTATAGGGACTAGTGAGACTGTTATTTAGATGAAAGCACTTACCATATGAGCCTGGAAACTTGAGTTGGACCCTCAGAGCCAACATAAAGGTAGAGTGAGAGAACCAGCACTCCAAAGTTGTCCTCTGATCTCACGTGTGCTGCGGCCTGCACACTCATGCAGAACCATCACACACACCTACATGATAACCATAAAAAAAAATTAAGTGAAGAGTTGTAACTTTGAAAGGGGACTTTCTAAAGAAGACTGGTCTCCCTGCCATCTCTATGGGTGACTGATGACAGTTTTGAGAGCAGATGTGGTAGATCCAGGCCAGGACATGATGCCATCTCTTTCCCTGTTCTGGGACTTATCACAGAGTGTGATAGTTGGAGTGGAATGGCCCCATAAGCTTATAGGGAGTGGCACTATTAGGAGGTGAAGCCTTGTTGGAATAGATGTGGCCTTGTTGAAAGAAGTGTGTCACTGTGGGGGCAGGCTTTGAGGTCCCTTTTGCTTACGCTTTCCTCAATGTCACCGTTGACTTCCTGTTGCCTTCTGATCAAGACATAGCGAGCGCCATGTCTGCCTGCACACCGCAATGCTCCCCACCGTGATGATAGTCGACTGAACCTCTGAACTGTAAGTGAGCTACGACAATTCAATTTTTCCCTTATATGAGTTGTTGTGGTCATGGGGGTCTCTTTGCAATAGAAATCCTAACGAAGACACAGAAACATAACTTTTACACAGCAGATTCCCTCCTGGTTACAAAGTGCGGTAGGGTAGAAATGATACTAGCTTCTTTTCTGTAGCTTCTTTAACTTTGTATCATAGTTATAAAAATAGTTCATGTGCTAAATAGCTAAATAACTGGAAGGGAGTGAAGCAGAAAATGGCTTTCCTTGTAAGATCTCTGGGCCCCTGTTCTTTGGGTTCATTTGATTCTCTTCTAGACTGACTTTGTCTCTGCTGTCATTTGCTTATACCTTTTTCCTTTTTTTCAAATGTCCACTTTTGTCCTCCTACTCAAGGTCACAAATCTTTAATCCCCAAAACCTACGTCCTTCCCAAATAGAACCTCACACTTGAGATACCTTCCAATCTGTGCCATCTTGTCATGTGACCTCCTTGACCTCTATAAAATTTTCTACTACCAGGTAGTGATGGTGAATGATTTTAATCCCAGCACCTGGGAAGCAGAAGCAGGCAGATCTATGAGTTCGAGGCCAGCCAGGTCTACAGAGCCAGTTCCAGTAGAGCCAGGGCTACACAGAGAGACTCTGTCTCTCAAAAGAAAACTTCGACAGAGTTAGGGTTGATACCCAAAGGGTAAGAGTTACAGAAATAAACTTAATGAGCTCTTATCTGGGTCTATCACTTCCAAGCTTTCAACAATTTACATCATACTCATGCATTTCGCTCCACCCAAGCTGGATAGTGCTTACCCACTTCCAGAGACCATATTTTCTCTCCAGAGACAGTTTCGTGTAATCTCAGAGTTCTTTGCCTTTATGGACTGTAAGACACGGGAGCATAAGACAATCAATCCTTTCTTGGGTCACAGTATCTCTTCCTCGTCATAGGTCCAAATTACTGTCCTTCAAATTGCTGCCTTGAGGAAAGCACGGCCTTTGCTAGAGGAGAAGACTACCTTTTTTTAAAGAGCAAAGTTAAATTAACAAACATTTTCCTTGAAACTGATTGAATTAGCATGCATTTACTGTAGGCAGCAAAGCATCCCTTTAGAGGGTAAGAATCCAGCTTAAGAGCTGGAGTGCATTGGCTGCCTCCAACTCACTTAGCTGGATTTTATCTTGGATGTTACTCAGCCTATAAGTGCACATTTTCCTCATTCGTACATGTATATAAATAGTAGACCTTTCATAGGATCATTATGAGAACTGAGCTAATCATTTCAAAGTCTTAGGATGTAGAGCCTAGTAAATAGTAAGTACCCAATGAGGTAATTTTTATTATCACCATTTTATCACTATTACTATGCTCAATGTCCTGTGTTAGAGTTAAAGAGAGGCTCCTCCTCTCAGCAAGTTCACAGTCTAATGGAAAATATATGCGTATAATTTGTATTATTGTATATATGATGGGTGTCCTGAAATGTCAGCTGTCATTGAGGGAGAAACTTACAGTATTAGGCAGACTCTTATAATGGTAGCATCTCTGTACACTTGTAAAGTATCAAGTATCCTTCATTCAATTAACATTACATTCCAAGACTATAAATGTTTGAAGAGCCAGATGCATAGTGTTTCCTGTAGCGTGAAGGGAAGCAACCAGGGCTACAGACGTCACACTTTCACTAAGATACTTCTGATGTAAGCCCACAGACACATGGCAATGAAACAGTGCTCGCCTGAAGCATCAATGGGTCAAGGAAGAAATAAAGGAAGAAATTAAAGACTTCCTAAAATTCAATGAAAATAACCACACAACATACCCAAATTTATGGGGCACAGTGAAAGCAGTGTTAAAAGGAAAGTTCATAGCACTAAATGCCTACATAAAGAAGCTGGAAAAAAATCCCACACTAGTGAATTAACAAAACATTTGAAAACTTTAGAACAAAAAGAAGCAAACTCACCCAAGAGAAGTAGAAGGCAAGAAATAATCAAATTGAGAGCTGAAATCAACAAAATAGAAACAAAGAAAACAATGCAAAGAATCAATGAGACAAAGAGCTGGTCTTGGAGAAAATCAACAAAATAGACAAACCTTTATCCAAACTAAGCAAAAGGCAGAGAGAGAATATCCAAATGAACAAAATCAGAAATGAAAAGGGGGACGTAACAACAGACACAGAGGAAATACAGAGAATCATCAGTTCATATTTCAAAAACCTGTGCTCCACAAAATTGGAAAAGTTAAAGGAAATGGACAAGTTTCTAGATAAATATCAGTTACTAAAATTAAATCAAGACCAGAGAAGCAAATTAAACAGACCTATAATTGCTGAAGAAATAGAAACAGTCATCAAAAGTCTCCCAAACAAAAAAAGGCCAGGACCAGATGGTTTCAGCTCAGAATTCTACAAGATTTTCAAAGAACTAATACCAATACTCCTCAAATTTTTCACACAATAAAAACAAGGAACAATGCCAAACTCTTTTGAGGAGGCTACAATTACCCTGATACCCAAACCACAGAAAGACATTACTAAGAAAGAGAATTACAAACCAATCTCACTCATGAACATTTATGCAAAAATACTAAATAAAATACTGGCAAATAGAATCCAAGAACACATCAGAACCGTCATCCACCATAATCAAGTCGGCTTCATTCCAGAGATGCAGGGATGGTTCAACATAGGAAAATCTAACAACATAATCCACCATATAAACACTGAAAGATAAAAACCACATGATCATCTCATTAGATGCCGAAAAAGCTTTTGACAAAACACAACATTCCTTCATGAAAAAGGTCTTGGAGAGAGCGGAGATACAAGGAACATACCTAAACATAATAAAGGCAGTATACAGCAAGCCAACAGCCAACATCAAACTAAATAGAGAGAAACTCCCAGCGATTCCACTGAAATCAGGAACAAGACAAGGTTGTCCACTCTCTCCATACCTATTCAATATAGTTCTTGAGGTCCTAGCTAGAGCAATAAGATAACAAAAGGAGATCAAGGGGATACAAATCAGAAAAGAAGAAGTCAAACTCTCACTATTTGCTGATGATATGATAGTTTACGTAAGCGACCCCAAACATTCTACCAAGGCACTTCTACAACTCATAAACACTTCCAGTAATGTAGCAGGATACAAGATTAACTCAAAAAAATCAGTAGCCCTCCTTTACAAAGATGATAAATAGGCCGAGAAAGAAATCAAGGAAACATCACCCTTCACAATAGCCACAAATAGCATAAAATATCTTGGAGTAACTATAACCAAACAAGTAGAAGATTTGTATGACAAGAACTTTAAATCTTTGAAGAAAAAAATTGAAGAAGACACCAGAAAGTGGAAACAGCTCCCATGCTCTTTGGTATATAGAATTAACATAGTAAAAATGGCAATCTTACCAAAAGCAATCTACAGATTCAATGCAATGCCCATCAAAATCCCAGTAAAATTCTTCACAGACCTCAAAAGAATGGTACTCAACTTCATATGGAAAAGCAAAAAACCCAGGATAGCCAAAACAATTCTGTACAATAAAAGAACTTCTGGAGGCATCACAATCCCTGACTTCAAACTCTACTATAGACCTACAATACTGAAAACAGCCTGGTATTGGCATAAAAACAGACAGGAAGACCAATGGAACCGAATTGAAGACCCAGATATAAATCCATACACCATCGAACACTTGATTTTTGACAAAGAAGCAAAAATTATCAAATGGAAAAAAGAAAGCATATTTAACAAATGGTGCTGACATAACTGGATATTAACATGTAGAAGAATAAAAATAGATTCATATCTATCACCATGTACAAAGCTCAAGTCTAAATGGATCAAAGACCTCAACATAAAGCCACCCACACTGAACCTCACAGAAGAGAAAGTGGGAAGTACACTTGAATGCATTGGCATAGGAGACCACTTCCTAAATATAACCCCAGCAGCACAGACACTGAGAGAAACAATTAATAAATGGGACATCCTGAAATTTGCAGGCTAATGGATAGAACTAGAAAACATCATATTGAGTGAAGTAACCCAGACCCAGATAGACAACTATCCTATGTACTCACTCATAAGTGGTTTTTAAACATAAAGCAAAGAAAACCAGTCTACAAATCACAATTCCAGAGAACCTAGACAACAAAAAAGGCCCTAAGAGAGACATACATGGATCTGATCTACATGGGAAGTAGAAAAAGACAAGATCTGAATAAATTGGAGACATGGGGACATGGGAGAGGGTAGAAGGGGAGGGGAGAAAAATGTAGAGCTCAATAAAAATTAATTTAAAAAGATACTTCTGATGTTTTTAAACAGAGAAAATGTGTGGTCATGTGTTTGTATTGTAGCAGTGTCTCAAGTAGCTGAGGTGGGCCTTGAACTCCAAATTCTCCTATCTCCATGTTGATTTTAGATATCTCAAAAATGTTGATTTTAGAGATGTACCACTATGTTCAGCTTTTAGCTTTTGTTATTGTTGTTCTTTGCTTTGATTTTGGAAGATGGTGTGAATGTACATGAAAGGATCCAGTGTTGCTTGCTTCAGCTTGAATAGAAACAGTTATGGACAGAGAAGTTGCAACCTCCACCATTGATATGTTTGACTTTTAAAAACTCTCCAGTTTAAAACAAATCATAATTTTATTAATCCTTAGAGAAGTTCATGCAATGTATATTGATTATACTCATCACAGCACCCAACTTCTCACAAGCCCATCCCCATCTCCCTATCCACCTAACTTTATGCCCTATTTTTAAAAACAGACTATAATTTGGGCTGCCCCAATATTCTTGAGTGTGGGGACAACCCTTGAAGCATGTGTAGCCAGCCTTCCAGGGACCATTGCAGGTTTAGATTCTATTTTCAATAACTACGAAGATTCGGCTTTGATATTGAAGGAATTAAATGTCCTGCAATGGTTTGCCATCTTCTGAAGATAATTTAGAGATTTTTTGAATTATAATTGAATTAAAGATTAAGGACATTATTATTTAATGATACCATACTTCATTTTCTAAGAATATTGCTTCTTCCACTATTGTACCATGTTTTGATTGTTTAGAATATATTTTTCAATTAAAATACTGGTTTTCTTTTTTAACTACAGTTTGCTTCTCTCAGAAGTGGTTATGAAGATGACAGTTTATTTGCAATTGGTTATTTCGTATGATTCATGAAGAAACACTTTAAAAATAACTTTGTAATAACGACAGAAAACTGTTTCTTCGCGATTGTGATTCATCATAATTATTTTTGAACATTTGGTAAATCCTATTTCTGTGAACTTTTAAGAACTTTAAAAGCCTTTCTGCTGTTCAAGGCTGTCCTTAATGGATTCTCCAAAGGATTAATTTTGTGAAGAAAATGGGTTCGAGTTAAGAGGCAAAAATAAGATGTAAACTGTGCTGGAAATGTTTGTGTGCCCCGACATCATCCTCATCTTTTCATTCTGTCTTCTGATGAGTGCAAATGAATCAGGGCATTAAATTGAGGAACTAAAAAATGTGCAAAGAACTAAACCAGACCCTTTCCAAGTAGCCTATCCAAAGAACTACCCTGGACCCTTCCAAATTAGCCTGTCCTGTGCTTCTGGACCCAACAGGCAAGTGGGAAGTAGACTGTGTATTGAAGTCTTACTGCTACATGAGAAAAGGTAAGGTTATCATGCCAAGCTTTAAGAGGAGGCCTGAAATGGAGCAATCGATGTGTTTAGTGAAGAAGGGGAAAGAGGTCATGTTAGTGGTACCAGAGGCTATGTACTATATTCAGTTTTGTTCTAAGTTTATTTAGTCGAACTGAATTTTCTGCTTCAAGTTTATAATGACTATTTTGAGAGTGTGAAAGATACTGCTCTGAATTCTACAGGACAAGTACACAGCTGCTACCTTCATTTCCCCCAAAGGCTATTAACAGTTTGTCCTAAAGTTATGGATTTTATTCTACTGCATGGCTCATGAGCAATCATAAAGCATACCAATTTTATGAGAAAAATCTGCATTCTGATCATGTATATAATCATCACATTTTCTTGATGTGAACAATGATAACTAGGGTTTCCAAATTCAACTGGAAGCCATGCATGCTGGCTCATGCCTGCAGTCCTAGAATTCAAGAGGCTGAAGGCTATGATATTTGAGGCAAGCCTGGGCTACAAAATGAGTTCCAGAAAAACCTGTGATAGAGTGAGACCTTGCCAAACAAAACAACAAAAAACTTACCTGGAACATAGTAAAGATTATGCAAATAAACTTTCTCTGAACTATAACTACTGTAATGCCTACTATTTGTTTGGCATCATGATCAAAAACTAAAAATCTAAATACAGACTTTAATGGGAACTTAAATTATGTCTTTCATAAGCTTCCAACACATCATAACCCCCATGAGCCTATTCCCTCCTTCTGTATTACCCTTTGGGTCTCCTTGACCCAGGTGCTAAAACTTACCATGCTATTTCAGGGCACTTGGGGACATTGTTTTTTTCAATGCCCCAGCCCAGTCTCTTCTCTCTAGATAAGTGTACCCATTCCCAGCTGTTATTCCTCCTCTGTGCTCTCTCACTGGAAAATATTTGAGTTTGAGTGGATTTGTTCCTTGTATGCTCCGGGTCAAGCTTCTGAATGAAAAGAAATAGAACTTTCTCTAGAAGATTTAGAAATTGTCTATTGAAATTGTAAAATGTCATGCATTTGGAGTTGGGAAGAACCATAGATTTTCCTGGTTTTCCCAGAAGGCCGTTGTCCTTTAAAGATAAGGGAGTGGGGCACTAAGGACTACTGACTGCAAAGAAATTGATATGGCTTTATTTGCAGAGCATTTATATATTAGCACAAAGCTCCTGAAAATAATAACCCAAAAGAAAGTTCTGTACTGGGTGAGAGTTAACACTGACTCATAACTGGTCAGTGTGCTAAGAACAGTGACTAAGAATCAGAGAGCGTCATAGAAAATGTAAGAACTGGACGTAAGCATGGGGAGAAGTGCTGGGAAATGCTGTCTTCTGTGCATGAGATGGCTATTAGACCCATGAACTCACAACAACAGTATTAGCTGCTCAAACATGCACAAGACTGGGCTCGTCAACACTTCATTGTTGTTTAGGGAAGAAACTCATAAGGTTCCACCTCTCCCAGAAGAGGTATGGAGAGGTAAGGGCGGGAGGGCAGAGGTCCTCAGCCTGTGGGTCACAAACTCTGGCAAACCACTTTCTTCAAAAATAAACATTATGATTCATAACAGTAGCAAAATTACAGTTCTGATATAGCAACAAAAATAATTTTATGGCTGGGGGGGCGTCACCACAATATGAGGAACTGTATTAAAATGTCGAACATTAGGAAGGTTGGGGACCACTGCTGTGGGTGGAGGGAGTCACATGACTCAGTGATGGAGGTAGTACTGTACATTGCTTCCACTTAAGTGGATAACTCAGCACCCAGCCTCATGCAGGCAACTCTAATTAAGTATAATGGGACACCAGGTGTGGTGGTGTATACCTTTAATCCCAGAACCCAAGAGGTAGAGGCAGGCAGATACATGTGAGTTCCCAGCCAGCCTGTTCTATGTAGTGAGTTCCAGGCCAGCCAAGGCTATATAGTCAAAACCCTGTAGAAAAACAAAAACCACAACGAGTCACAGAAAAATGACACAAAAGTAGGAGGGGTTTTGGAATGAAGAAAAGATTTTGTGGGATAGGGAAGAAAGAACAATTAGGGGGCCTTTGATAAAAGAATATTTGTGAATTAAAATATGAAATAATTAGTCTAAAAAGAAAAAATCCTAAAAAGCAAAAGCAGGCTCCAGTGGAAAGGTAAAGCACATGAAAGAGGATTTTAGGATACCCCACCATATGGAAACCACTCACTTTTGTTGTTGTATTTAATAATGGTGACAAATTTTCCCATTTTCATTATTTTCTTTATAGATGGCTGTGAGCCCCCATGTGGTTGCTGGGAATTGAACTCAGGACCTCTGGAAAAGCAGCCAGTGCTCTTAACCTCTGAGCCATCTCTCTAGCCCCCCAAATGTGTAGTCCAGGTTGGCCTCGAACTCCAGATCCTCTTGCCTTTGCGTTCTTCAGCAAATCTTACTGGCGTGCACCACCACAACCAGCCATTTTCAAAGTTATCATATAAAATGATGGGCTTCGCCGGGCGGTGGTGACACACACCTTTAATCCCAGCACTCGGGAGGCAGAGGCAGGCGGATCTCTGTGAGTTCAAGGCCAGCCTGGTCTACAGAGCTAGTTCCAGGACAGGCTCCAAAGCCACAGAGAAACCCTGTCTCAAAAAACCAAAAAAGAAAAAAAAAGAAAAGAAAAAAAAGAAAATGATGGGCTTCATCATGGCATTTTCATACATACATGCCTGCCAGTATACTTTGTTCTTATTCATCCTCCTGCTCCATTGTCCTCCCCTCCCTGTTCTCCCCTCTTGCTCATCCCCTTCCTCACCATCCATAATCCTCCCATATGATTTTGCATCATATGAAGTCAATTCCACTTAAAACCTCTTCCATTATGGTCCCTTTTCTACTTTCGTGGCCTGTGTGTGCGGCTTTCAAGTATGAAAGAAGTCATGCAAATGCCTCTTTCTTAGTTTGCTTTACTAAATGCTCTATTTTATCATTTTGATTTCAATTGTCTTTATAACTGAACTGAAATTTTCCTCCCTCTCTCTCTCTCTGTCTGTGTGTGTGTTCCACAAGTGTTCAAGTATCTGGAGAGGACAGAAGAGAATGTTGGATTCTCTGTAACTTGGGCTACAAACAGCTGTGAGGCACCATGCTGGTGCTGGGAATTGAACCCAGGTCCTGTAGACGAGCACTCAGTGGTCTTGACTGCTGAACCATCTCTCCAGCCATCTCAATGGAATCTTCATAGGTGTTAAGCAGCAGCTGAGATTGCTTTGAATAAATAGCCATTTTTTTTACCATATTCTTCTAATTCATGATTAGTCTTTCTGTCTTCTAGTGTCTTCCTCCATTTCTTTCTTCAGTGTCTTGGCTTTTATTGTAAAGATTTTTCACCTCGTTGATTAAGTTTATTCCTAAATATTTGTAAAAGCTACTATAAAAAGCATTATTTCCTGATTTCTTTCCCAGAAAGTTGATTTTATGTATGCAGAAAACCTACTGAATTTTATATTGATTTCACATACTGCTGTTTTGCTAAAGGTGTTTTTCAGGTCTAAGGGGTTTTTGGTGGAGTCTTCAGATTTTTTTCTTCTCCTAATACTCTTTATTTCTATTTATTTATTTATTTTATTCTTTTCTCATATATTGCATATATTGGTACCATGGCTTCACCTCCCTTCAGTCCTCTCAGCCCCTCCCCCACCTCTCCTCTCCCTGAGATCCACTCTTCAGTTTCCCTACCAAACAAACAAACAAAAAGCAGGTCTCCTAGGGCTATCCACCAAACATGGCCTCATAAGATACACTAAAACTAGGCACAAACCCTCTTACCAAGACTGCACAAGGCAACCCAGTAGGAGGACTGGCAAAAACAAAAATGTCAATAGAATGATTTCTAATACTATTCTGCTATACTCATAGATCAGTGCCTAGCCCAAGTGTCATTAGAGGGACATCATCTAGCAACTGATGGAAGTAGATACAGAGACCTACAGCCAAACACTAGGGAGAGCCAGAGGAACCTTGCAGAAGAGGAAGAGAAAGGATTGTAGGACCCCAAGGAGTCAGGACACCATGGAGAACATGGCCCACAGAACCAACTAAGCAGGGCCCATAGGGGCTCACAGAGACAGAAGTGACAAACAGGGACTCTGCGTGGTCCTGAGCTAAGTCCTCAGCATATACCATATGGTTGTATAGCTTGGTGTTCTTGTGGAACTCCTAACACTCAGAGTGGGGGATGTGTCTGACTCTTTAGATGGTTTTAAATGTAGAACCATATCATCTGTAAAAAGGGATAATGTAACTTCTTCCTTTCCTGCCCACATACCTTTTCTTTCTTGTCTGTCATATTCCTCTTTTAAAGACTTCAAGCATCATATTGAGTAAAAGAAACGAGAGTGAACACCTTTAACTCATTCCTTATTGCAGAGAAAATACTTTCAGCTTTCCCTTTATTTAATTGAATGACATCTATAGGTTTATTATATTCTCCTCCTGTTCTCAGTTTCTTCAGGACTTTTATATTATTTATTTTTATTATTTTTTCATATGATATATATATTTTTAGAAAGAATACTACAAACATATTTCTTTTTTTTTTTTTGGTTTTTCGAGACAGAGTTTCTCTGTAGCTTTGGAGCCTGTCCTGGAACTAGCTCTTGTAGACCAAGCTGGCCTCAAACTCACAGAGATCCACTTGTCTCTACCTCCCGAGTGCTGGGATTAAAGGCGTGCGCCACTACCGAACTTGCAAGTAATTTATTGAGTTCTTTTGCATGTGTCTTCATCTGGGAAATTGGTTTATGGTTTACTTTTTGTTGTGTGCTTATCTGGTTTTGTTATCAGAGTAATACTGGATTCATAGGATGAATTATTAGTAAACCTTTACTTTCTATTTTGTGGAATAGTTTTAAGAGTGTCGATGTTAGTTCTTCCTTAAAAATTTGGTAGAATTTAGCAATAAATTGGTCCATCCTTGGATTTTTCTTTGTAGGTAGATTTTTCTCCGCAGTCTCATTGCTTGTTACAGATCTGGTTTGTTTATATATTTTTCATTCAACTTTAGTAAGTTATATATGTTTAGATATTTATCATTTCTTCCATATTTTTTTAATTTCTTGGAATACAAATTTTCAAAGTATCTCCTAGCTTTCTGAATTTCTTCCAAATTTGTTGTAGCATACACTTTTCATTTTTTGTTTGGATTCTCTCTATCAGTTTGTTTGTCTAGGGAGTAACAAGTATTGTTAATCTTTAAGAAAACTTTTTGTTGATTGATTCTGTGTAATTTTCTTTTTTAAAAAAATTAGTCAATTAATTTTTAACAAAATGAGTATTTAACAATGTACCTTTTTGTTAGGCTACAGAAAATTTTTCTAGAACAGAAAAAGTCCAGAATATCCCCTAGGTCAAGTGGTCAATTATTACATAGTATCTTAGTTACTATTCTATTGCTATGAAGAGACACCATTATCACGACAACTCTCATAGAAGGAAGCATTTAACTGTGGGATTGCTTACAATTTTCGAGGGTTAATCCATGATCAACAGGGCAGGATGCAGATAAGTATGGCGGGAAGCAAAACAGGCATGGCACTGTAGCAGTGAGAGCTTTACATCCTGATTCACAGACAGCAGGCAGAGAGAGACACTGGGCCTGGTGTGGGCTTTGAAACCTCCAAGGCCAACCCCAGTAACACACCTCCTCTAACAAATACATGCCTTCCAGTCCTTCACAAATAGTTCCACTTCCTGGTGACAAAGTAGCAAAATGCATGAGCTTATGGGGGCCATTCTCATTCAAACCACCACACATATTCTGTAAAGTGTCATATTTTCAGGATTTCTAAGTACCACTTGGCTAGAGCAAAGCAAAGTAGACTTACAGTCTTTGGCATTCCTTAACATATACACTAAGCAAGTGGCAGGAAAATGAGTTCTCACTTGCACTCACTTTTCGCCCTTATCAAATCCCAAATAAAGATTCAAGCTTCACAAACAGATTTAAGTTACTCCAGGATTCTTTATCTGCATACTGTTTCTTCATACATTACACACACACACACACACATACAGACACACACGCGCGCACGCACACACACATACACACATATATCCTGAGCACTTTCTAGAAAATCCCAGTGAGTCTGAACTTTCAGGATGGGTTATAATAGAAAACCAGTATCTTTCATTTAAGGAGTGTTTCAACAAGTGCTCTATAAAACTGTTAGCCAAAGCCTAAGGTCTATTTTGAGCGCATTACTTGCTTCCTATAGAGACCTCAGGTAATAACCTAGCAGTGTACCTCAAGGGCTTAGAAAAACAAGAAAAAGTCAAACTTAAATAGTAGTTAGTGGAAAGAAATGAGGAAGATTTGGCTATAAATTGATAAAATAGAGACAAAACAGTACTTAAAGTGTCTGTTGTTAAGAGTATCAGTCCAGAGGGCTTTGTAAGGGCAACATTATATGTTGTCATTATATCCTGCCTGCCCCCTGATGTGAGATGTTAGAGCTCAGCTACTTAAAGATGGACGTTTGCATAACCCACTTGGCATCCTGGACAATGATGATATCAGGCCCTATGTAATGTATCCATTACTTGTTGCAGCTTAAGGACTGTCAAAATGCTGCCCATGCACTATTAGTGAATTGCCAAAGTGGAGAACTTCTGAGATCTAAAAATATATCCACCAAGAAGTCATATGTAAGTACTTGGTAACACAAGAGCTTGTTATGCCTCCTGCTACCAAAAAACACAATCGTATTCAGCATGTGAAAGATTACTGGAAAAGCAGTCACAAAGGACACTGAAGGAAACGCCAGATCCAGTTCTGAAGACAGAGGCTATCCAGCGCTTTCAGTACCACCAGGCAAGAGAAAAGTTAAAGGGTGAAAGTGTTGATTTTTGTCACCTAGGAGATATCTGTCACTGGTTCTTTGACCTTCACATTTTTTTCAGAATGTGGGAGTGGCTGAAGATGAATTGGAGCCATAGCAGCTCTGGCACAAAGTGAAGCTTAGGTTTTATTGCAGCGCCTCAGAATTACCCTGAAGGAGAAATGGTGAGATTTCACTTGCTGTCATTAGTACAAGTTTGCCCCTCGCCCCAGCCTACATTGCTGGGCGTTATTTCACCCCACAGATTGGTTACAGTTTGAGCTGAAGCTGCTGTCCGCGGAGGAAACGCTTGAACAGCTTAAACGGACTTTTTAGCTTATCCACCGTCCTTCCGAGAAACGTACTTGTAAAATGAAATCTAGCAGCAAGAGAATTGTTGGAGAAAATCCCTTAGCTCCTGCAACATCACAGAAGCCCGCTGTTACATTTCAACAGGGTGATCTGGAGACTGTATGATTATCTGCTGTGTGTAACAATAAAGGGAGGCAGGCATTGGATAATGGGACTGGAGATCAGATTTCATGTAGTAGAGGCAAGACGTTGCTAACAAAAGGGAATTGAGCTCGCCTATCCCTCTAAAGCATTGAACTCTCTATACCAGCCTAAAACACCTCTGCAGAAACATTACATTAGCAATTTCTGGGTGACTTTAGATATGAAGACTGATATGTTTTAGTTGATAACACCTTCTGGACTAAAGACTTGCCTGCTTCTCCCTGAACTGCAGCAAATGTTCTGAAACCTTGCTGCACTTCAACGAATAAATCCCAGCAGCTGATCAAGTACCTTAGAAACCAGGTGGTATTTTCATTTCATTTAGTGAATTTTCATTTAGTGATAACTGGAGTTAGACATTCTATACCATTGTGCTGTAAGGCAGGGAAATATTCTATTAATGGTAATTATACTTTCTATGGGGCAAAAGGTTGATGGTGTTCAAGATTTGCTTGGTATCTTACAAATGCATCTCACTGCAATGTTGTTTTAAGATTAAAAAAAACATTGTATTGATGCTTAATGTAAACTCTAAAGTCTTAATTATATAAAATACAAATAGCATTCTATTGTAAAAAGTCCATTTATACTGAGGACAAAAATTTATTTATTGCTCAAAATAGTTCAAAAAACATTGCTGTTTATGATATATTTGCATGGACTAGAGCAGATAACTTTAAAAAAAATGTTCCCCAAGAAGTGGTAAATATCTTCGCAAAGATGACTGTTCACAAATAAAACAATAGTTATTACACTTATAACATACATATAGTAATTTGTATGTAGGTATTCATAGTTTAACTCTTAGAACTGCCTTAGCACCGATTCAACAGTTCTGATATATTGTGCTTTCATTTTCTTTTTAGTGATACCCTAACTTCTTCCTTTATTCCTTCAGGGATTGCGGTAGTTGGGATGAGAATGGCCCCCATAGGCTCATATATTTTAATATGCAGTCCCCAGTTGTTGGAACTGTTTGGGAAGGGTGAGAAGATGAGGCCTAAAATGAAATGCTTTCGTTTACAGGTTGTCTTGGTCATGGTGTATATTCACAGCAATAGAACAGTAACTGAGATAGTGATCAACTGGTTCAGTATGTGGTTCAGTGCCTGTGGAGAAGGCTCAGTGGATAAGGAACATGGGTGGTGCAAGTGTGAGAACCCATGTACATGTTGAGTAGACACGATGACCTGCTTATAATTTTACCATGTGGAAGGCAGAGATTAGCTCTCCACAGCAAGCTGACTCACTAGAAAATGCATATGGGAATATCCGTCAAAAGTTGGATGACTGAAGTTGGGTGGATTTATATCTGGTTCTTCTAGTCTATTCTGTTGGTCTATATGTCTGCTTTTATTAGGTAACATGGCTTTTATTATCCTGGATCTTTAATATATCTTGAAATCAGGTATTGACATATCCCCAGTATTGTGGGGGTTTTTTGTTTTGTTTTGTTGGGGGATACTACCTGGAGTTTTTGTGATTCTAAATGAATTTTAAGATTTTTTCCATTTATATGAAAAATGGTACTGGGATTTCATTGAATCTGTAGATTGCTTTTGGAAGGGTGGCCGTTTTCACAATATTTATTCTTCTAATCCGTGAGCACAAGAGATCTTTCCATCTTCTATTGTCTTCCTTGAATTGCTTTTTTTTTCAGTATTTTGAAGTTTTCATTGTAGGGGTCTTTCAAATCTTTGATTAAGTTTATTCCAAGATATTTTAAGGCTGTCTTGAATAGGATTGTTTTCCTAACTTTTCTCAGTGTGTTTATCATTGATATATAATAAGAAGGCTACTGATTTTTGTGGGTTAAGTTTGTGTTCTTCCACTTTACTGAAAGTGTCTATTCTCTCTAAGTATTTTCTGGTGGAGCCTTCAGGGTGTTTTATATAGAGAATTGTGCTATCTTCAAATGGGGACACTTTGACTTCCTTCTTTCCTATTTACCTCATATTTCTTTCTTTCTCTTGTCTTATTGTTCTAGTTATGATTTCAAGAAAAATACTGAATAAGAATGAAAAAATTGGGCACCTTTATCTTGTTCCTTTTTGTAATGGGACATCTTTGAATTTTTTCCCATTTACTATCCTATTGACTATTAGTTTGTCATTATATTAATATAAGTTCCTTCCATCCCTAGTCTCTCAAGTTTTTATCATGAAAGGATGTTGTATTTTGCCAAAAGCTTTCTCTGCTTCTATGAGATTATTGTGGTAGTCCTGTTTGAGACCACTTACATGGTGAATTACAGTTATTAGTTTACATATATTGAACATATATACATCTCTTAAATGAACCTAACTTAATCATGATATATGATCTTTTGATGAGTTCTCAAATTCAGATTGTATTTTACTGCAAAATTTTTCAAATATGCCAGTCTCTGTCTACTGCAAATAGAAGATTCTCAGATGAGAGACACATAGATCTCTGGTTCTAACAATGTCACTGGGAATTGGTTTAACACCATATCCATTTTTTAGCATAATAATAATAATAAAAGTTCTCCTCTAGGGCCTATGGCCTGTCTATCCATATGTTTTTGGCCTAATAATGGTGCCAAGTATGGGTTTCATCTCATGGAGTGAGACAAACCCAATCAGAAAGCATTTGGTTATTCTCATGACATCCATGCCACTCTTGTACTAAGGGACATGTCTTGCCAGGCCAGTCATTTTTGTAGCTTGCAGAGTCTACATCTTGGTATGATTGATGATTTCTTTTCTCCTCTGTTACAATGCCTAATATAGAGACATGCAACTGGCTAAGATAACTGTGTTTGGTATATATGTTATATAATTGTACTGTCCTCTTGATAGGTCATTCCCTTAATCAGCATGAAATGACCTCTCCTGTCCCTTATGACTAGTTTTAAAGTCTATTTTAGCATATGTTTCAGTACTGACTTCTTATAATATCTTTGCCTAGCCTCTCACCCCAAGGTAGTGTCTATCTTTAATGGTGACCTGTGTTTGTTGAAGACAGCAAAAAGAAACATTCTGTGTTCTGATCTAACCTGCTAGTTCATGTCTTTCAATTGGGATACTGAGAATGTTGCTATTCAGAGATTCTTTTGAAAAGTATGTTTTAATTCCTGTCATTTTATTGACTTTCATTGTGTTGAGAGTTTTCTTAGGCCTATTTTGTGTAACAACTGTCACAGAGTCATTTCCCCCCTTTTCCCCTGTAGTTTCTTGGATGTATTCATTCTTCTTCTCAGGCTGCAGCATCCTCTGTAGAGCTGGCTTAATGGCTAGAAAATGATGACACAAAGTTGGATTGCTAGGGAAGGGAGAATGGGTCTGGGGGGCGTTGTGGGAGAAGAAATAAATATGATCAAAATAATTCCTGTAATCTCAAAGAATTGATCAAAAATAAATAATCACTTTAGTCTATTTATCATGGGCAGATTTTATTTCTTTTTCTATTATGAGAGGTAATTTTCCAGAACTTTAGATACGTCTTTCCAAGCTCTTCTAGATTTACAGTTTCCATTGAAAACATGGCTGCTATTCTGGTAAAGCCCTTTGTATGTGATTAGCTCTTCTCTCTTTCAGCCTTAATATGTTTTTGGGTTTTTTTTGGTTTTAGTTTTCATTGCTGTTCTGTATACTTAGTGTTTGGGGTATAAGATGGCAAGAGATATTTCTTTTCTGGTCTTGTCTATTTGGTGTTCTGTATGCCTCTTATAACTAGATAGGTATCTTTCCTTTGATATTTGGGGAAATGTATCCTGTAAGTTTCTTAGAAGTCTTCTATGCCTTTTGGCATGGACTTCTTATATTAATTCTATGCCCACGGTCCAGAAGTTGTTGTCTTTTCACAGTGTCTCAAAATTTCACATGTTCTGGTATGCATTTTTAAAGTTACAATTTTCCTTGACTGACTAATACAATCTCTTTATCTTTCTTCGAGACCTATGTGGTAGTTTGAATGTAATTGGTGTGTAAACTCATAGTGAGTGGTGCTATTAGGAGGTGTGGCTTTGTTAGGGTAGGTATGGTATGGCCTTGTTGGAAGAAGTGTGTCACTGTAGGGGCAGGCTTTGAGGTCTCTTTTGCTCAGACTTCCCTCACTGTGACACTAAGACCACTTTCTGTTGCCTGCAAAATGTAGGACTCTCAGCTCCTTCACCAGCACCATGTCTGCCTACACACCACTATGCCCCACCATGATGATAATGGACTGAACCTCTGAACTGTAAGCCAGCCCCAATTAAATGTTTTGCTTTACCAGAGTTAGCATGGTCATGGTGTCTCTTCTCAGCAATAAAAACCCTAATATAAACTGGTATCCTGTCCTTTACATGATACGTTCAATTGGTGAGGCTTTCCACACAGTATTGAAGTTTTCATTTTTAGTTTCAGCCCAGTTTGTTTTGTTCTTCAGTATTTCTATCTCTTTATGGATTCTATTTTTGTATCCTGAGTTGATTTCCTCATTTCATTCAGCCGTTTGCCTATATTCTTTCAAATTCATTCACTTGTTTATTCCTAGCCTGTTTAAATTTATTCAGAAGTGTGTGCATGTCCTCTATTATTTCCTTGAACATATTTATGAGTTCTTTTGAATTCTTGGTCTAGAATTTCTTCTAAGAGGCTCTCATTAAGAATCATTACTAAGGAGCTGGCAATTTTGTAGGGAGACTTGTTTCTTTGCTGTTTCTTTTGCATCGGAACATGCACACCTAGGATTAGTTTCTGGTGTTGCTTATTTGGGTATAAATGTTCACCCCCTGCAGTGAGGGGACAGCTGGATCCATGCTTGGTGTTCCTAAGGCATATATGGTTTTGGATCTGTCAGTGATGCTTAGAGCTCAGCTGTGAGGAAGGTTGTTGCTGATTATGGGTGGGAAAGCTGAGGATGTAATACAGGTTGTGTCTGGAACCTGGAGAAAGGCAGCGGTCAGATGTCACTGGTGACTTTGGACAGGTGCCTTGGTAGTCTAAATTCCTGACTGCTATGAGAGAAGCCTGGAAATAAGTGGGTGTCTTGGCTTTTGGGTATGTGACCACCTACAGAAACCTTGAGGATCTCAGCAGGAGCCTAAGGAAGGGAAGGCCCATAGGGTATTGTGTCAACTAATTGTAAGGGCTAATAAGAGTTCATGTGGGTGACAGTGGGAACTGAGTACAGGAAGGTCCCTTGGGTCACTCCTCTATCTATAACCACAGACAGCTGTCAAGATCAGTCCGAGTTCACACAGAAATATGGGGATGGGTCAGGATCTAGGATCACAGTTGCTTTAAATCTCAGACAGGTGCCAAGGCTGATCTGAGTTTTCCTAGGTCTCAAGAGGAGCTGAGAAGTGAGGGAACCTGGGGTCATGAGTCTGTGGCTTTGCACAAGTGCTGGTTTATGCAAGTTTGTGTGGTCCTGGGGAAAACTGGGGACCGAAAAAAATCATAAATTCCAAATGTTTTATGACAGAGCCATAGCAATAAAAACAGCATGGCATAAAAACAGATACGCAGATCCTGGGGCTAGACTAGAGTATCCATAAAGCTACAGCTGCCTAATTTTTCACAAAGATATCAAAAATACTTATTTAATAAGTTATGATGGGAAAGATAGCTCTCTGCATGTATAAGAATAAAACTAGATCTTATCACTCACATTGTACACAAATTAAACCCAGGGGATGGTGAAATAGCTCAGTTGTTTAGAGCACTTGCTGTTCTTGCAGAGGACCATGTTTGATTCCCAGTTCCTACATGGTGTCTACCAAACCTTTGTAGGTCCAGTACCAGGTGATACTCCATGGTCACCATGCGCACACATAGTACATGAGCACACATGCCAAAGAAAAGAGCTATGAAACTGAACAAGTTCTCAAAGGAAGAAATAGAAATGGACCAATAAGGTTTTTTTTTGAAGTGTTCAACATTGTTTGCCATCAAGAAAATTCAAATTAAAACTACTTTGAATTTTGCAGTTTCGTGTTACCTTGGTTATGATGGCCACTATCAAGAAACAAATGGTGATGAGTGTTGGCAAGGTTCTGAGGAAAGAACTCTTACTCACTGTTGGTGAGAGTGTAAATTGCTGTGGCCACTATGGAAATAGGTATGCAAGTTCCTTAAGAAGCTGAAAATAGAACTGCCCTATGACCCAGATTTACCACTCTCATGTATGTACCTGAAAGAGTCTGCATCCTGCCATCAAGATACTGGTTATATCCATGTTTCTCACTGCCCTATTCACACTAGATAGGAAATTATATAAGCCTAGATGAAGATCAACCCACAAATGGAAAATGAAAATCTGATAAATATATGCAATGGAATTTTATTCAGATATTTAAAAAAAACAGAAATTAAGGAGTTTGCAGGAAAGTGGATGGACCTGGAAAACATATTGCATTGGTAACTTAGGGTGAGACAAATATCACATGTGGATTCTAGCTACTAGTATATGTAGAGGACGGGAAGTTTGGAAGCGACCATGAGAGGGGTGGAAAAGACAGACTAGAAAGGGTGGTAGAAACACATAGCATGAAAACGGTAGTGGAGACACTAGGAATGGAAAGATTTCAGTGGCTGTGAGTGGGTAGGAAAGTGGTGGAGAGTGGGGTCAACCGAAATGAAGGATGTATGAAAAACTCTTAAGTAAATCTGCTACTTTGTAAAGCAATTACAAAACACATCACGGATTGTCTTACATAGATGCACTTGACCTGAAAAAGAAAGCAACACCTAGATGTCATAGGCTGGTAAATGACAGTCCCAGTGCTGAGCTTTGACTATCTCCCGTGTGAGTTGGTAGTCAAGGAGGCTCCTGAGGCCCCCAAGTCAATACAGGCTATTTCTACTGCTGTTGGCTGCCCAACAGAAATTGGCAGTAAGACTGTTTTTGCTGAAGACGCTACACACTTTGGTCGCATAGCTGCTCTGGGATAAAAGACATCTCCAGTCTCCACCAACTGTGGATCCTGGGCTATAACACTGTCCTGACCAGCAAGATATGCCTATTGATGAAACAGTGGCATGGCTGACACTTTCTGTGGATTTGAGACCCGCTCCTCATGAGGGAATTCATTACTAATACTGTAAACCTGGTCAAAGAAAACCTGTGGCTGAAGAGGTCATAAATCCTAATGGGGAAGTGGCCACTGCTGTTGCACTAACTGTGTTATACTTGTCAAACTACTTTCTCAATATGTTATGTGCATAGATTAGTGTTGTCACCTGTGGTCAGAGAAGGTTCTTTTCTATTGTGGGTGTCAGTTACTGCAGTGATTCATTAACTGATCAAAGTGATGAGAATAAGTGACCAGTGCATGCTCAACCATAAACAGGGCATGAATTAGCATCAACCATAAGGTTCAAGGAACATTGCTGGTGAGGGGACAGAGAGACTGTACGAGCAAAAGCAAGGTGAGGAGTGTTGTAGAAGGCATAACATAATCATTAGCTACACTTGGGAACTTCCAGTAGCTATGATTATCTCCTCAAGACCTACACAAGATGGGGACTCTTGGGGCTTAATCATTGTTGAGGGAAGATATCACAAAGCCCCACCCTTCCCTAAGGAACGGCTGACCATTAATGGCCACAGAAAGAGGGGGAGAATTTTCTTTAGCGGTATAGCCACTGATAAGTTTCCTGTACTCATGGAAACAACTCTAATTAAACCCATTGGGTCACCAAGAAAAATAAGTAAAAAGACATGAAAGTAAAAAGGAGGACCGATTGTGAAGAAGAAGGGCTTCAGTGGGAGTGAGGAGACAAAAGAAGGTAACAGTTAATGTAACCGAATGAACTATATCCATTTGTGACAGTGTCATAATGAAACCCACTGCTAAGCATAATTAACATCATAATAAGAATTTCGATTAATTAAAAATCACTTCAACAATGAAATTTGAAAGATTTTCCTGAATCCTATATGTAATCACCACTAGTACACTGGAAGCACAGCTCTTCTTTGGGGAGCCCATACCCACTCTTTTCGGTGTCTTATATTCTTTACCTATGCACTTTTCTTTCTGATTTTAATGACACAAAACTCTGTTTCAAGAAAAAATAAAAGAGAAGTTATCACTTCTTGATGTCAGATTTTACCATGAAGCAATAGTAATCAAAAGAGCGTGGCAAGGGCATAAGCATAGTTATACGAGTCAACAAAACAGAACTGAGAATCTTCATAGCTACAAGTAATTGTTGACAAGGATGTCAAGACCATTCACTGGGGAAAAAACAAACAAGCCTGAGAAAATTGAATAGCTACGTACAAAAAGGAACAAGTCAGACTGTGTCTTTCACCAAAGAAAAAAATGTGCCAGCTAGGCTTTGTCAATTTGACACAAGCTAGAGTTATCTGGGAAGAGGGAGCTACACTTGAAGAACCGCCTCCATAAGACTGGCCTATAGGTAAAGCCTGTATGGCTTTATCTTATTAGTGATTGATGTGGGAACGGCACAGCCTACTGCCAGTTTTGCCACCCCTGGGAAGGTGTTCCTGGGTGACATAAGAAACCAGGCTGATTCACCCAGCAACTGACGGAAGCAGATGCAGAGATCCACAACCAAGCACCAGGCCGAGCTCTGGAAACCAGTCAAAGAGAGGAAGGAGGGAATGTATGAGCAAGGGAGGCCAAGATCATGAGAGAAATCTATAGAGACAGCTGAACCAAGCCTGTGGGAACTCATGAACTCTAGATTGACAATTGTGGAGTCACCATGGGACCAAACTAGGCCCTCCATATGCGGGAGACAGTGGTGAAGCTTGAACTATCTGAGAGGCCCCTGGCAGTAGGACCAGGATCTGTCCCTGAGCTAGCTTGTTAGAACCAATTCCCTGTGGTGGGATGCCATGCTCAGCCTTAATGCAGGGGGAGGGACTTGCTCCTTCCCCAACTTAATATGCCAGACTTTGTTTACACCCCATGGGAGCCCTTACCCATTGGGAGGAGTGGAAAGAGGTGGGCGGGGGGGGCAGGAAGAGGGATGGGGGAGAACTGTAGATGGAATGTTAAATGAAATTTTAAAAAATTAAAATAAAAAAGCAGAACCAACTATGGAGAGCAAGCTACAAGCATGTTCCTCTACTGTCTCTGTTTCAGTTTCTGCCACCAGGCTCTTGCCTTGAGATCCTACTTGAAATAACACCATGACCAAAGTGAAATCACAGCTCTTAGAATGGGAGAAAAATGTCAACTTATTAATGTAAGAGAGTGTTAACTAACTATATAAAGTTCACTAAGGATTCAATAATAAAAGTGATGTGGGAATCTAAATAGACATTCCCTAAGGAGGATAGTTGTACAAATAGACAGTGTGGTGATTTGAAGTAATTGGCTCCCATAGACTCATAGGGAGTGGCTCTATTAAGAGGTGTGGCCTTGTTAGAGTAGGTGAGGCACTGTTGGGAGGAAGTGTGTCTATGTTCACTCTCTGCTGCCTGAGGATCAAGATGTATAACTGAGTTCCTTCTCCAGCACCATGTCTACCTGCTTGCTGCCATGCTTCCTGCCATAGTGATAATGGACTGAACCTCTGAATTGTAAGCCAGCCCCCAACTAAATGTTTTCCTTTATAAGAGTTGCTGTGCTCGTGGTATCTCTTCACAGCAATAAAACCCTAATGGCTCAGGCTCAAACTTGCAGCTGCTTCAGAGACGGAGGCAGAACAATACAAGCTCACAGTCAGTCTGGGATACAGAGTGATTTTAAAGGAGCCTGGGTCACTCAGCAAAACTTTGTCTCAAATTTGAAAGGTGGGGGTTTGGAGATGTAATTAAGTGCTGATCTATTTGCCTAGAGTGCACAAGGTCTTAGGTTTGAAGCCCATTGCTGACAATAATAACCAAAAAGTAGAAACAGCCTAAATATCCATCAGCTAATGAATATATAAACAAATTATGCATTATTCTTAGAGTGGAATATAATTTGACCATAAGAAGGAATAAAGTAAATACATGCCCTAACATGGATAGACCTTGAAAACATTGCACTGAGTATGAAGAACATCTGCTACATTAGTCTATTATTTGAGATTCCAAGGGTGGAAAATCTGTAGAGACCAAAAGGCCATGAGCAGTAGATTGGGGTGCAAGAATCTCTATAGTAAGATACAGAGTTCTTTGGGTATGTGCCCAAGGGTGGTATAGCTGGATCATGTGGTCCATCTATTTCTAGCTTTTTGAGAACCCTCCACACTGATTTCCATAGTGGCTGCACTGGTTTGCACTCCCACCAGCAGTGAGTAAGTGCTCCTCTTTCCCCGCATCTGTGCCAGCATTTGTCGTCATCTGGCTTTTTGGATCTCAGCCGTTTTGATGTGGGTAAAATGAAATCTCAGAGTAGTCTTAATTTGCATTTCCCTGATTGCTAGAGATGTTCAGCATTAAAAACAAAACAAAGCAAAATAAGCATTTCTCAGCCATTTGTATTTTGTCCCTTGAAAACTTTGGTTCCATTTTTTAAATTGGGTTTGTATTCTTGATATTTAGTTCTTAGTGTATTTTAAGTAGTAACGCTGTTAGATGTATAGCTAGTGAAGTTTTTTCCCCGTTCTATAGGTGGCCTCTACATTCAAATTATTGTATCCTTTTATATACAGAAACTTTTTTGTTTCATGGGATTCCATTTATTAATTGTTGGTCTTAATGCCTGAACTGTTGGGGTCCTGTTCAGAAAGTTCTTTTCTGCTCCAATGAGTTCGAGCATATTCTCTGGATCATATCCCATGGATCAACAAATATAGTTTTTGTGTCAATAATATGCTGTTTTTATTACTGTATCTCTGTAGTGTAACTTGAAATCTGAAATGGTTTCAACTGCTTTTTTATGGTTTAGGATTATTTTGGATATCCCAAATCTTCTGTGTTTCCATGTGAAATTTAAGATTATTTTTCAATTTCTGTGAAAAATTGTGTTGGAATTTTTGATGGGATGAATATGTAGGCTGCTTTTGATTGGATAGCCATTTTCACAATATTTATTTTTCCAGTCTATGAGTATGGGAGCTATTTCCATATTCTTCAATTTCCTTTTTTTAGTGCCTAAAAGTTTTCATTTCACAAGTCTTTCAGTTCCTTTGTTAGATTTATTCCAAGATATTTTTGAAGCTATTGTGAATGGAATTATTCCTCTGATTTCTTTCTCAGTCTATTTCACTTATCATCTGCAAATCATGATACTTTGATTTCTTCCTTTCCAATTTGTATCTCCTTCATCTCCTTCAGTTGTCTTTCTCCTTCATCTCCTTCAGTTGTCTTATTGCTTTAGCTAAGACTTCAAGTACTACATTGAATAGATATGAAAAGAGTGGACCACCTTGTCTTGTTCCTGATTATAGGGAATCGCTTTGTAATTTGATGTATGTAATTTGTAATATGTATGTATGTAATTTGATGTTGGCCACAGGCTTTCTGTAAATCACCTTTTGTTATGTTGAGGTATGTCACTTATATCCCTAATCTCTCCAAGACTTTTATCATGAAGAGGTATTGGATTTTGTCTAAGGCTTTTTCTGCATCTAATGATGGTTTCTGTTCTTAAGTCTTTTCACATGGTGAATTATGTTTATTGACTTACACATGTTGAACCATCCTTGCATCTCTGGGATGAAGCTACTTGGATCACAGTGTAAAATATATTTTTAATCAATATAATTGTACCATTCTCCCCTTCTATTTTCTTCCTCCAGCCCCTGCTATGTACTCCTTCACCCGCTCTCAAATTCATGGCCTCTTTTTCTCCAATTCTTATTATGACATATGTGTATAGGTGTATAAACATATAAATATAATAAAATGAATCTATTTTATGTTGATTGTATGTATATGACTTCAGGTTTGACCACTTGGTACCGGACAGCCAATTGGTGTGCTCTTCCCTGGGGAAGACTGCTTTTCTCCACTCTCAGCATCCCTTAGTTGCCTGTAGTTCTTTGTCTAGGCATGAAGTCCTGTGAGAGTTCCCCTTTCCATGATAGCACATTTATTGGTGTTTTCATTGTTTGGTTCCTATTTAAGAGAGCTAAATTTTCAGTCAAACATTTTTTAATCTGTTTTTATCATGGAAAGTTTTTATTCACCCTTTGATTTTAATAAATAGTTTTGCTGGGATTAATAGCTTGGTTTAACAGTTGTAGTCTTTGGGGGCTTGGAGTACATTTTTTGGATCCTTCTGGCTTTAAAGATTTCAGTTGAATAATCAGGTATTATTCTAAGAGGCCCTTTTTCATGAGTGACTTGACCTTTCTACCATGTAGCTTTCAATACCCTTCCTTATTCTGTGTTTTTAATGCTTTAACTATGATATGTTGTGGAGGCTTTCTTCTTTGAACTGTTTGACCACATTTGCAATCATTCTTTCGAATTCTTTGCAAGTTCTTTGAGATCATTTTCCTTACAGGCCATTACTATAAGACTTGTAATTGTTGTAGATGATGTTAGTTTGGTTTTTCACTTTTTTCCCCTTGTGCTGGGTTTTTCCATCTTGAGTTAGTTTGTTGGTTGAGTTTTGCTTCCTTTATCAGAGATGTTTATATTGTTCAGGATGGGGCTAATTCATAAAATCATAGCAGAGTTGTGACCTCAATTTCCTCTGTTTGTCTAGTATTTGGGAATATATCTTCTGTTTCTCTGCTACAGTTGGGTGCCTTCAGCAGTTTGATTAAGGAGCCTGGAGCCAGCTTCCCCAGGTGGTATGTACTCAAGGCCCTGTAGGATAGGGCAACTGGAGTGTCTATCAGAAGTGTTCTGTGAGTCTTGGTAATATGTGATGGCTGAAGGGTCCCTGGTGAACATTGGGGTGGGATATGGGGAGTCCTAGAGGTGGATAGACAGGCCTAGAAGGGGAATCTATCCATGGCAAGCTGATGATGAACCTGGGTGTTCCAAATGGTGGGGAACCAAGAGGAAGAGTGTGGGTAACGTACTTAGGTCTTCATTATGAGTGGTGGCTACAAGGCCCCCAGTAACAAGTGATGTTGGGATCAGATGAGTCCCAAAGAAAGGGAGATGGGTGGGGAGGATGTGAGTATTCCTGGCAAGCATCCAAAGGACTTGAGCAACCTGAATGGAGGAGAGTGAGGACAGGGTTCAGGTAATCTACTTGAGTCCACAACACATATGGTGGCTATAGCTGAAAACAGTTGATTATTTTGTATCTATTTATTACTTACTTATTTTGAGACATGTCATCACATAGCTCAGGCTAGACCGAGAGTCACAATCCTTCTGCTTCACTAATGTCTGGAGAATTCTTGATTTGTATCATTTTTCTTTTTTTACTTTACTTGATTGTTTTCATGTAGGAAGGTAGACCAAACCCCTTTTACTCTCTCTTAGCTAGAAGTAGAAGTTTCCCTAATTTTTAAATTGAAGAAATTGAGACCAAAGGCAGCCAACTGCTTATAGAAAACTTACACAAGTTGCTGGCAAACCCCGGAAAGTACTGGAAGATTGCCCATTTGGAGTTTGAAAGTGAAACAAGTGCCTTCTTTTAAAGGGGATGTAATTTATTACATTTGTTTGCAAGTGTGCTTGTGCAAGCACACATACATACGTGTGGGCACTTACATGTCACTACACAGATGTGGAAGACAGACGACAGCTTACAGAAGTAAGTTCTTTCCTATCACTGTGTGGGGTTCTAGGGATTGAAGCTCAGGTCATCAGGCTTGGTGGCAAGTACCTTTACTGGCTAAGCCATCTCTCTGACCCCCACGTTACTTTTAACCTGTCTAGCATCTACTGGGGCAAACGGACTTCAGAAAGGTAAGTATTCTGGATTCCACTAAGTAAACATCTTTGACTTGAGAGTCCCTGAAAGGTTCTGATCTGTTCTCTTATCATCTCAGTCTGCTCACCTATGTGGCAGAGCCTTATTCCTGAGGGTAAAGAAGCAAGTGGCACCATCTATGACAACCAAACAGGACTCGGAGTCTGTTTGGGAGAAAACTGCACATTAGACCATATCTAACTGGAATGACTCAAGTATATTTGTCTGCAAGATCATGAGTCACTCGGCGGTGCAGCTAAGGGAATCAGAGGGGATCATGGCATGTAGGCTTTTCTCAGGAAGGGCTCCTCAGGGGTGGAAGCAGCTGGGGCTTTGAAAGAAAAGCAGTGTTCCGTGAGGGAGGAAGGAAGGCAGGCCACCATCTCCGCAAGCCCACAGTAAGGCACGCACAGGTCCTCGAAGGGTCTTTTGTTGTAGGGGAGGGATGGAGGTGTTGTCCTGGATAAAAGGCAGAGAATTTGGTGGGAATTGTGTAGTGATAAAAAAAAGAGTGCAGAATGAGGAACCTTCTTAACCTGCCACCCAACTGAAGCCTCCTGGGGATCTTGTTTTTTCTAAGAAAGCAAGCTTCTTTCCAGGTCAGCAAAAGCTTGACTGTCCACTCAAAGCCATGGGGCAGACATTTCAGACACTAGCAATTCAATCATGCAGTACTGTATGCCTGCAGTTTTGCTGTGGACCGAGAATGCACTGGTGCCTAACACATCTTGCCGTACTTCACAATCTCCATGATGTGAACTAATGGATATGATACCAGATCTTTTTAGGGGAAGGCATTCTTTCCTATCCCTCTCTGTCTACCACTCACAGAAATGGCCAAATGCAGACCTACCTTCAGACGGGGGCGGGGTGCAGAGGGAGACTCCAGAGTATACCACCTCAAGGATTTTTCATATAGAGCAAGGAAAGACAGGATGCATCCTTGGAAAAATCAATTAAAGCCTCCCCTGCCTGAAAACGAACCATGTTTGGGAGACTTCTTTTCTGCTTGTGGTCACTCCTCCACACTGTGTTGAATTAAGAAACACGTGCTTAGGTCAGTGTTTAGCTTTTCTGGAAAAGCACAGCCTTTTGAGAGGTCATGCCAAAGATTTCCTCAAGCTTTAATCACCTGTGGCACCTGCCGTGGTATTCTGCACAGGATGAGTATTTGAAAAATGTCCCTTGAATAAATCTGGGGCTTTGGAAACCCTATCACCCTTAGCGGTGTTTCTCTTCCACCTGCACAGGGTCTAACTGTGCACACAGGCCTTCCCATGCTGCTTCTTGCATTTCTTTAGATGCCTTCAGGAGCGTCAAACGAGATCACTGCCCTTGTGGCTAGTTGTGATTGCCCTGGGATACTGAAAAAATAAGGATGTTATAATTGATATGTGACCCTGACTCCACTTTGCACTTTGGCCTTTCACTGACTTCCTAGTTACCATGCTGCAGGGAGAAGGTACTGTAGGTGCTCCTCAAAAAGAAACACCTGTACAGGCTGCCTCCTCGATAGAATGAGAGTAAGGAGCTCGGGGTTCTCAAACTCAGCCTATCCCGCAAACCTTGGAAGGGAAGCAGGACTTAAGAAACGCTGGCCTCTTACAACAAAACCCAACCTTGACTCTCATATTCCAAGGACCTTCACCATCATAGGCTCTGTGACCGATACAACTCCAGTGCTGGGAATGTAGTTGCATTTGGCTGCTCTGTTCTTTCTGTTGAGTGGGGACTGCTCCCCCAGCAGCTTGTAGCCCCCCATGTGCTTTGTATCACCCAAATCTCCTTTTCACTCACAGCCTTTCCTGGCTGTGAAACAATAATGCTACCATCATCTCCCTCTGCATGGGCAGTGCCTTGCCATTCACTCAGATGATGCTCCATCATCTTAATGCCTCAGGGTAGGTACATTAGGTGGATGTTCTGGAAGCTGTAGCATCGCCTCCTTGTTCATTTTTCTTCTCTCAGTGAATTTTCCATCCTTGCCAAAATAAAATCTTCTTAATACAAGTGTCCCAGATAGAAACATACCTATGTATCTTGGTTGACAGTTTGGGTTTGATAACACCATGCTCAGCAATTTCAGGACAGGGACATATTCCCAAGTGAACAAATAGTCAAGTTTTGGAGAAAATTTCTCTAAACTCCAAGGGCATTGGATCAGAAAACCCATTTGCTGGGCATACTGATAGGTGACTGTTAGTTTGAAAGCACATTTATTTTTAAGAGGTATTCATAAAGTTATTGAATTTGAGTGCATTTTTTGTCTATTCTCCCTTGATTTTCAGATAGGAATTTATAAGACAAATGTGACTAGCTGTATCTCACAGCTATTTGTGAGTGACACTGAGTTCTTTAATATAAAATTCTCATTATCACTTCTTGGCCTTTTGGCTATAATCAAGTGATCTTTTGTGTCGGCATCTATTTATTGTACATGGTGATGAATTTCATAAAGACCTTTTCGTACATCAAGTACTTTGACTATATTCTCCTCTCCTCCTCTCCTTTCCCCCTCCCTCCTATTATTCCTAGTCATTTCCCCTAGGCACTCTCATTTCTGTTTGCAGGTTCTACATACATGAGGGATACTAAAATCCAGGATACACAAATTGCTGAAAATGTGTTTGTCTGTGTCCAATTGCACTCACTACAATTATTTCTAGTTGCATCCATCTTCCTGCAGATGACATAATTCTTCTCTTTCTGGCCTTTTCCAGCTTTTTTATCTGAGCCTCCCTGGGATGGAAAGGTTCACTTGTAAGCTTCTTACTCACTTAACACTCAGGCAGATGGAAGGGGAAAGATCTGAAGGTTAAGGATTCAAAACCATAGTGCATTGATGACCAATTGAAAACCGATAAATGACTTCTGAAATGACTTACTATTGCAAGCAGTCACTAGGGAAGCAGGGCTTGGGGACCATAAAAGGATTTACTCATGCAGATGTAGAAACTTGTCTCCCAGCTTCATCTATCTCATGAATGAGTGAGATGTCAGTGTAGAATGCCAGAGTCCATATGACAGAAGGACCTTGTACAAGCTACTTAGCTGTTCTCAAATCCCACTGCCTAGCTCGAAGGAAACTGTACTAACAGCTAAGTCTCTAACTGGCAAAGTGTTGACCGAGGTTGTCCATTCAGTCCCCATCTCTGCTCTCAAATACTATGTTTCTTTCCTTTCTCAGCTATATTCTAGTCTCTCCTCTGTGGCAAAAGAGATCTTTCTAGAGGAAATATATATATATTAAAATATATTTTATATATATAAAATATTATACATATATATATATATCTTTTTCTCTAATCCTTTGGCTAGCTGTCTGTTATTTCCAAGATAAAGATTTCAGCTCTTATAGTTGAGTGTAGGTAGCTCATGTAGGCTCTTGGGGGATTGCCAAGAGTTGGAGGGTCAGCCTGAGTTACTGTTCTTTTGAAAGAAAAAGAAAATCTTCCAACCCCTTTCTCTGGTCTAAAAAACTTTCCATGACTGACGAGTGCTGCACTTTCCAGGTTCTCCCACACCACTCTTTTCTTAAGACTGCAGTCATAGCAAACTGAAAGTTCTTTCCCAAGGCAGTCTCTTTCACCTCTAGCCTTTGTGCTAGTTTTTGCTGTACCTAGAACACTCAGTCCTTCCAGCTTGCCCTTTCTTTCTCTTCGCTATTGAATTGTGCAGAATTCTGTGCCCTTATTATCTACCCAGGAGGTCCTCCCCCAATCTGAATTGCTTTTCCTCCGTGTTCCCCTCCCCCGTTTGTGCTTCTGTCTTCTTAGCGCTCATCAGCCTTATTGAAACTGCCCTTTCCCTGGTTTATTTCTCCAACTCAGTTCTTCAGGACTGTGTCTTACTCATGATTATGTTCTCAGCAGGACCTGTTGAATGAATGATACATATTTAAGTGTTTTTTGACACTGCAACCTGCTATACTAGTATTAAGTATTGCATAATACTACCATGTTCAACTTGGTTATTGAATATTGTTGGATAAAGCTTTTTGATAGTAACTAATACCACATTTCAGTTATGTCGTTCTGTTCTTTCTTCAAGCTGATACTAAAGAAGGCCTTCCGGTTATTGAACATTTAAAGTGGGCTAGACTGAGGTAAGATTTGATGTGATGATGTGATGGCGGAAGAGCCACTAGCCAATCACATCAAGTTGGGGTGTGGCTACTGGGACCCCAGGTAGAAAATCGGGAGAACTCAGGTACGCGCTCTCTCCATGCGGTGTCTGCCAGAGGGATTGGATCACGACTTTGGTAGAGTGAGCTCCCCTTTTTCCTTTCATTAAAAATACCTGTTTCTATTGAGCTAGCTTGGTTATTGATTTGTGCCGACTTGATAATACGTCATCAATGATGCCATTTACTCATCATATCAATCTTATAAACTAGGTTCTCTTATACGTATCATCCTAATTTTTCAGATGAAAAGAAGACAACAAAACAAAACAAAAAAGCTAAGCCCACAAATGTGGGTTCAAAAACATTGAGAATCTTACCCAGTGTCTCATAGCTAGATTTTTATTGATGTTTCTGAGACAAGATCTGCCCTGCAGGCCAAGCTGGTTTTGAACTAGCATTGATCCTTGCACCCAATCTCCCGGATTCTGATTGCAAGTGCATCCCACAGTGTCTAGCATGCCTAGCATCATAGCCAGATTTTGGAAGCAGAGATTACAAGTTCAAAATCCTAATCCTGACAAACTTCCCAAATAAGAAAACTGCCAACACAGTGAAAAGGTAATTCACAAGATGAGAAAACCATTTGTCATTTGTGCGTTTGCTGGGTTACTGACAAGCGCAGAACTACGAGTACTCAGCAATTTGAAAGAAGTCCGACATGATATTAAAAATGAATACAGAAACTTGGCTAGCTATTTCTGTAAAGAAGATATACAAGTGTCCAAAAGGCATATGGAAATACGTTGAACATCATTGATCATCACAAAATGCTAATTCAAACTACAATGAGATAACACTTCATACCCACTAGGGCGGCTTCTATTTTTAAAATGTGTTGGCAAGGAAGTGGGGAAGTTAGAACCTTGTGCATCGTTAGCGGAATGTAAAATGGTTCAGTTGCTGTGAAAAACTGTATGGGGATTCCTTCAAAAATAGGAGTACCCACCACATGAGCCAGCAATTCCACTTTTAGGTATATAGTTTACAGAGTTAATCACAGGATCACCAAGGGATATTTGTTTACCTCAGTTCACAGATGTTCTATATACAATTGCTCAAAAGCAATGCAATCTAAGTGTCCATTAATGGAGGAATAGATAAATGTGTAGATAATCAATGGAATATCATTCATCCTTTTAATGTTAGGACATTCTGTCATATACCACGATATGGGTAAAACCAAAAGCACAGTGCTAAACTGAAATAATTCAGCCATAAAAAGAGAAAATCATATGATTCCTCTTATTTGAGGTACTATCATAGTGGACTAGACAGACTGATAGTAGAATGGTGGTGCCAGCAGTGAGGGGATGGGGGATAGGGCACTGGCATTGAATGGGATGTGCAGTCCTTTTTACAGTGAGAAAGAAAAAGCTATAGCTATTGATAGTGGTCATGTTTTCTCAACATTGTGAATACACTTAATGCCACTGATCTATACCCTTCCAAATGGTTAAAGTAGAAAACTTCAAATGTTGAATTGGGTACAAGTGGAAAAGCTAATTCTAATTAGCTCATTCTCACCAGTTTTCAGTCTTGTCAATGTCCGAAAATACACTTCTGATTAATCTTTTAATTTGTATTTTATTTCCTCCCTCCTAAGGCCAGAATGCTCCCTGTCAGGGCCTCTAGAGCTTTCACATTGGTCACTGTTCCACTGGGTCCTAAGGTGGGACCCAGACATACATGTCTAGTTCATTATCTTCTTGGGAAGAAGATGCTTTCTCTGAAGGCAGAATACAAACATTTTACTTACAACCATGGGCAGATAGATGGCTTGGATCCCTTCTGTTCCCAGGAATGATATCAGGAATAGTTACAGTGTGCCTTTTCCATCACTGGGAGATAATCCTAACAGTGACATTGGACATCATTATTAATAGGTGAAGAACAGAATAAGGAGAAGGGGAAAGTGGCTTGGGCTGAGTTACACCATGAAGTTAAAACAGCATGCTCCCAGCAACAAACATCACCCTGGCTTTCCTACATGGCTGCCAGTTCCACAATCTTGCTCCTTTTTTGTACTTTGGACAACAGATTGACTGGCTTTGGAAGCAGGTCTGAATTGTCTTCTTGATAAATGAAGCAAACCTTCCTCAGTTTGGTATTTTATGGTCTTGCTTTATTTCCTGCTTGGCAGGAGGCCTCATCATTGAAAATCTCTAGATGTTCAATTTGTCTTCCACTCAAATGTAGCACAGAACTCTCGATATCCCTGGGATCCTTTGGGGATACTGAGGATGAAGTAGGGAAAGAAGGACCTGTCTCATCTGTAAACAGAGACTGATCTTTTGTTCCTGGCCTCCCAGACCCAAATAATCACAGAGAAACTATATTAATTACAACACTGTTTGGCCAATGGCTTAGGTGTATTCCTAGCTAGCTCTTATATCTTGAATTAACCCATTTCTAATAATCTGTGTATCACCATGAGGTTGTGGCCTACCGATAAGGTTCCAGTGTCTTTCTCTTTGGTCAGCTACATGTTGTCTGCCTGACTCTGCCTTCTTTATTCCTTCATTCAGTTTAGTTTTCCTGTCTAGCTCTATTCTGCCCTGCCATAGGCCAAAGCAGCCTCTTTATTAACCAATGGTAATAAAACATATTCCCAGAAAACAGAGGAGAATCCTACATCACTCATCTTTTCCACAGGAGAACATTAGACTACTTGGAGCATCACTGTCTCCTGGAGAACTTCTAAAACTACAAATGCTTGGGCTAGGAGTGCAATGCAATGGTACACCACCTGTTGAACATGTGTAGGGCCCTGGGTTCAATCCTCAGTACAACAACAACAAGAACAAAAAGATACCCTGGGGCTTGATCAGCTCAGCTTGTAATTTCTCCTCTTCCCCCAGGGAACATGACCCCAATACCAAGGGAGACCCCTTGAGTTGAGAAGCAGCTGTTCAAAGCAGCTGTCACCTCACTGATAGGCACCTTCTTTGTGAGATAGGAAGTACCACAGTCTGTATGTAATCTTTGAGTGTTCCCATAAGCACATTGTTCCTGCAGTCTGTCGGGGTCTGAAACCCCAACATACATGCAACTATGTTTTCATACTTTTCCCTAACTGGACCTGTGTGGTGGTGCGAGAAATAATGAGACATTGTCACACAGCAATATCAGAAGGGGATCTCAGGCTTCATTCATTCTGAAGATCTTCCCGCATTTATTCTCCAAACACCTTTTATCGCCCCCCCCAGGTAAACCAAGGTAGAAACTCATTAATATTCTCTTTCTGTGGGGGATGCGGGAACACAGTCACACAGCTCTGACACCAGCTAGGAATCCACACCTCTTCCAAGGCAATCTACATAATAACAAAAGAGAAAGGAGCAGCACATCCTGAGCCTTTTGTTAGATAGTTCCAGCTTGTCTGGCTGGAGTAAGTGCCCCGGAAATCAAGCATGGCCAGGGGACTTGGCTGAAATACCTCATATGAAATATGGGCCTACAATCCACCCTTTCTTGTTAATTTTAATAAAAACCCATGTTTCTGTGACAGGACAGATTGACCACGCCTGTTTTGGGCAAAGTCCTCTTCCTTTACACAAATTTCTCAATTTTTGGAAACAGGCATTGATTGACACATGCGAGCTCCTGTCTTAGGCATCTGGGGAGAAGAAGCTTTAAACCCTTCATTGACTGCTGATCTCTGTAAAGAAAAGGGATTAGTGGAGAGAAATATACTTTTAGACCCTGTGACTCATAGTCACACCTTTTTGTCAGGATAAATTATAACACTTTAAGAATAATCATGCTCCCAAAGGCTATAGTCTCCTATTTACAGGAGAAAAGAATTGCCTGAGTTGAAAATGTTTCATCCGCTGGTTCACAGCATCACTTAAATCTTAATTCTTAGCATATGCAACAACTCCCAACATTTACAGTGTCTCTCAAACCTTTCTCAGTAGTTTCTAATAGCAACAAGTCAAAATCATAATTCTTAGCAATGTCGGTCAATATCAACTCTCCGAATATCCTTGTTGGTACCATAGTTTTTTGAATCGTCAGTCAATATCAACTTTTTAAAATCTCTTTCGGTCAGTACCAGTATCATTGGTCAATACCAATCTTTTTCATCATCTTATATCCAATTGCAAACATCAGGTCATTACAGGTAAGTGTACAATAACATCTATTGTTACTGAATACCATTTTCTGTCTCCGAACAGCTGTTAAACCCTTAGTTTTTGCCCACTTTCTTAAGTGAAGAGGGGTTTTAGTCATTCTTTATTTTGTGTCTCTCTTTCCCTAAGGGGAAAGCTTAGGTCTTAGTTCTTAGGTTTTATATTTTAACCAAAAATGAGTTCTGTGTCAGTCTGCATCTCAGTTCTGAAGCAAACAGGTTTCAAACCACTGCAAGCTGCAGACATCATAGTCCAGTCATCTCAGCAGGTGATGTCTCTAAAGGCAGGATGGTACCCTGCAGCGTGGCTGCAGCTGCAGGTCCTGAATCTGGCACTCCTCTCTGTGGGGCTGGGTAGGCTGGATTACTGGTTCTTCCTCGATCTCTGCTTATTCCATCTCTCCTGCTGGGCCATTATCAGCTACACTGTCATCAGGTCTGGTATCCTTCTGCTGAATGCACCAAATCAGTCACTCTGGAGCCATCTCGCTTGATTTTCATCTTGGGAAAAAACACAAATGTGCCCTCAACCTCAGATTAATATGGGATCAGACCCTTTCCATATTCCAGTGCAAGGGTCTCTCCACTTTGCCTCAGCAGACGTGGTCCTTGTACTATTATGCCACAATCTGTCCGCTGCTGATCGCTCCTGGACATCCATATTTAGACAGTTTAGTGTGAACAGTGCATGATTTAAAGCATTGTGTGGCATCTGAGGGTACAACTCCCCTGTTTTTATCTTTTGGAGTTGTGTTTTTAAGGAGCTATGTGCATGCTCCACTATTTCTTGCCCTTGAGGGTTAAGGAATACCAGTCTTATGAATGATATTCCATTGAGCACGAAATCTTTGAAAAGCTCTGTTAACATATCTGGATCCATTGTCCGTCTTTATTACTTTTGGGGTTCCCATGCATGAAAAGCATTTCAAGCAGTGAGTTATTACATGCTTGGCAGCTTCCCCAGTTTGTGCTGTGGCCTCCATGAATCCTGAAAACGTATCAATTGTCACATGCACATATTTCAATTTTCCAAATCCAGTAACATCCATTTGCCATATATGATTAGGAAGCAAGCAGTCCTCAGGGATTTACTCCCAAATGAGGCACGGGTAGATATTGTGGGCATCTCTCACATTGTTTAACAATTTGGCGAGCAGCTTCTCTGGTCAAATTAAATTGCTTTCTTAAACTTAAGCTGTTCTGATGGTGCAAAGCATGTGACTGCTAAGCAAGCTCAATCTGAGATAGAGCAATTATTTTTGTAAGTTTGTCAACTAGAGCACTACCTTCAGCTAGTGGACCAGGAAGACTTGAATGTGCTCTGATATGTCCCACAAAACATGGTAACTTTCTATGTTGTATGGCTTCCGAATCTGCTGAAACATTACCTTAACTTGTTTATTGTTAGTTCCTATATACGGCACGGTTTCCAGCACTTGCAATGCATCATAAATATACCGGCTATCAGTATATAGATTAAAAGCCTTGTTAGCAAAATTCTTAAACACTAGAGCTACAGCTCGCAGCTCAACTATTTGAGCTGAAGCTGGTTCTGTCTGTACCGCATATCCTCTGCCACTGACTACATAAGCAGCTTTCCCATTAGAGGGGCCATCAGTGAAAATCAACAAAGCATTCTTTATGGGAAATTTTGCTACTGTTTTAGGAAAAATGAATGAATGCAGTTGAGTAAACTGCAGTAACCTGTCAGCTGGGAAAAGATTATTAATCTGACCTTGAAACTGAGCAAATGCAATTGCCTAAGAATCACTATTTTGGAATAACCATTCAATTTGCTGCTTAGTGTAAGGAACATTGATCACAGCTGGTTCTTTGCCAAAATATCTCTTAGATTCTATCCTGCTCTCCTGTGCTAAGCATGCTACTGCTTCAAAATAAGGATTTAATACTTTTACTGGTGATACAGGAAGGTGCAGCCACAGAAGTGGTCCGTTCTGCCATAAAACTGCTGTAGGAGCTAGCTTTGTAGGTAAAATACATGCCTGCCATGTTTGGCTGTAATCAATATAGCACACTTGCTGTTCCTGTATAGCCTGCTCTATCTGTGAGAGAGTCTGCCTGGCAGCTTCTGAAAGCTGCCTGCTGGAATTTGGATCACTGTCTCCTTTAAGGATTTCACTTAGAGGCTCGAGGTCTCCTGTAAGAAACCTTAAGTAAGGCCTCAGCCATTGTATATTTCCTACTAGCCTTTGAAAGTCATTAAGAGTTTTTAAGTCATCCTTCCTAATTTCTATCTTTTGAGGCTTAATTTCTTTGGGGTATAACATATGACCTAAATATTGAAAAGGTGGGTGCCTCTGTACTTTCTCAGGAGCAATGACTAACCCTGCATTGCTCAGGCTCTGTTGTAATAATCCATATGTCTCTAGCAAAAATTCTTCACCTCTATGAGCAAGCAGAATGTCATCCATATAATGAACAATGTAAGTCTGTGGAAATCGATCTCTAAACTTTTGTATAGCTTGAGCTACGAACTTCTAGCATAAGGTGGCACTATTTTTCATGCCCTGAGGTAAGATATTCCATTGATATCTCCCCATTGGCTCTCTGAAATTAACTGAAGGAATACTAAAAGCAAATCTTTGACAATCTTGTGGTGCCAAAGGAATGGTATAAAAACAATCTTTTAAGTCTAAGATAATTTTATGTATGCCTTTTCGTATGGCTGTTGGAGACGGCAGCCCTGGCGGTAACGCTCCCATTGGCTGCATGGTTTCATTAACCTCCCTTAAATCCTGAATCAATCTCCATTTTCCTGACTTCTTTTTAATAACAAAAATTGGAGAGTTCCATGGAGAATTAGATGGTGAAATATGTCCATTATCCAGCTGTTCCTGCATTAACTGCTGGGCAGCTTGTAATTTTTCTTGTGTTAGAGGCCACTGATTCACCCATACAGTATCTTCACTCTTCCATATTATTTGGTCTGCATGGAGTGCAGGTTTTTCAGTGACCTCTCCTAAAAATACCGTAATCCTGCTCTAGGAGGTCTACTGTCTGGTACGACAGGATCAGTCTTTCACTTGTTATTCTTGCCTAGACCTTGATTAGGTAATAATCCTTGTTGAAACATCTGATTAGTAACAGCCGTGCTGGGGGAATATAAATATACTCCCATTTTTGACATACTATCTCGGCCCCATAAATTCACAGGTAAATAAGGAATAATATATCGCTTAAAAGTTCCTTCATGACCTTCCTCATCTTTCCAATGCAGTTCATTACTACTCTGCTCAGGATTTCTAGTCTGACCAATTCCTTGTAGCTGTGTAATAGTCTCCACTTTTGGCCACTTAGAAGGCCACTGGCTGGCGGTTATAACTGAAATATCTGCACCAGTATCTAGAAGGCCAGAAAATCTTTTTCCATTTATAAACAAAGTGAGTTCTGGTCTCTGATGACCTATGGCTTGAACCCAATATGCATCAGATGAACCAAATCCGTCCTTTCCTCTCTTTTCTCTTACTCAGATTATTGGTTTGCACAGCTGGAAGTAACATTAATTGTGCAAGCCTCTGACCTGCTTTTACTACAGAAACTCCACTTGGTGAGTGAGTTATCACCTTGATTTCTCCCTCAAAGTCAGCATCGATAACTCCAGGAGCTACTAAGATCCCTTGCATCGTTGCACTACTTCTCCCTAGCAGCAACCCTACAGTGCCTTTTGGTAAAGGCCCATAGATCCCTGTGGGTAGAGCTTGCATCCCCATCTCAGGCATTAGAACTGTGTAAATGGAAGAACTGAGGTCAAGCCCTGTGCTTCCTGCGGTTGCTCTGAGAAGGTGCTCTATAGATTGCCTTGTGGTGGTGCAGATTGCTGGATTGCCCCATAATTCTGTCTCGGAGCCTGAGGCTGGCCCCTGTGTCCGTTTCCCAAAAGGGGATTTCCTAGATCATCTCTTTTGGATCTGCATTCACTAGTCCAATGCTTTCCTCTCCTGCATTGCCTACATAATCCTGGTTTCTCTTCTTGTCCTTGAGCTTACTGTCCTATCAGGACATCGTCTGACCTGATGCCCCATAAGATCACATCCAAAACAGCCTCCGAGTATTCCTGTAGTTTGCATTCTCCCTGGGCCTAGGTCTCTCTGCTGGGATATGATATCATTAATTGCCTTTCCCTGCAAGGCAGCAGCTATGGCCATTCCCTGTGTATATGAATGGCCAATATCCAAGCAAATTCGGATATAATCTGCTATATACCCTATATAATCTGGATATACCCTGTTTCTTAAAAGGTCTTATAGCCGCCTTGCATATAGTGTTGGCGTTCTCAAATGCTAATTGTTTAATTATTATCTGTCCTGCTTTTGAGTCTCCAATCAACCTATTAGATGCCTGTGTTAGTCTGGAAACAAAGTCCTGAAATAACTCATCTGGTCCCTGTCTTATACTAGATAACTCCTCAGTCTGTTCTTTTGACGATGGAAGCTTATTCCAGGCCTTCTTGGCCGCTGCACTAATTTGGACATATGCTGCTATATCATATTCTAACTGTTGATTTGTTTCTGTATAAGGTCCTTCACCTGCAAGCATCTCATACGAATAGGAATCTGTCGAACTCTGTTTCTCTCAGCTGTGGCCTGACATTGTTCTGTAAATTCAGTTTTCCACAATAGATAATCTCCTCCTGACAGGCGAGCCTTGGCTCTCTGTTTCCAATCCGCTGGTGGCAGTGCTTCCGCAGCTACATTCTCCACCAGTGTCTGGGTAAAGGATGCCGTTGCTTCGTATTGAGCGCAAGCGGTTTTTAATTCTTTGAGTAACTTAAATGATATAGGAGTGTGTATTCTAAGTAGATTTCTTTGTGCATCTCTCTGCTCCATTACTGGGAACAATTGAAATCCTTGCATCTCTTCTCCTCTGCTAGTGGCTTCTCTAATACAAGCTTGTAGAGGAGATTCACTGCTATCGTTATGCCTCTGCTTCACTTTCGGTGTACTCTGAACTGAGGGCGGATCTAAGCCCGCTTTTACTGTGGGGAGAGTATTATTCTTCTGACAAGAGTCCTGTATCTGCATAGTTCCTAATCTGCGCGATAGCGAGGTTACCATCCTTCTCAAGCCTTTTATTTCTTTCTGAACCCTGTCCTCATGTCGCTGTCTCTCAGCGCTGCTGTTTGCTAGTGAGAGAGATGAAGACTCCCTTTCACGGCCTGAATCATTAGTCTCTGACCTGTTGTAACTGCTCTGTTCTGAAAGAATATCTAGCAACTCCTCAGGTGGCGCGGATGGAACTATCTCCTGCTGGTCAGGATTTAAGTCCAACCTTTCCTGCATTAGCATCCAGAAACAAGGCATATCATCAGGGATGCTTTCTGGTCCATAAGTACAATAATGTTGTTGAATTCTCATTCCTACTTCTTTCTATGTTGCTACATCTAAGGTCCTGTGCTGGGAAAATTGAGGACATATCTCCTCTATGAATTCTAAAAATTCTTGTATCTGATCCTGCTGTACTCTCTCTCCTCTGTATTTTAATACATCTTCAATCAACTGTATAGCCATTCGATTGTTTTCTCCTTGTCCCATATTTCTATATTTACAAATTTTACTCCTGATATTACTGTCCTGCTTTTTTAGCGCACACTACTCACGTGTCCACGTCCGGTATGTTTTTTTCTCACGTGTTCCTCACAGTCTCCTCCGTGCTTCTGGTCCTTTCTCCAGCGTTTCTTGGGGTTCAGAGGTCAGTCCTCACGGGGTTCAGTGGTCAGCCTCTTGGAGTTCAGCGGTCAGCCTCTCGGGGTTCATCCACGTTGGCCTCTCAGGGTTCATTCACGTTTGCCTTTCATGGTGCATCCACGATGGCTTCTCGGGGTTCATCCACATTGGGTGCCACTATGTCGGGGTTCAAAACCCCAACATACATGCAACTACTTTTCCCTAACTGGACCTGTGTGGTGGCGTGAGAAATAATGAGACATCGTCACACAGCAATATCAGAAAGGGATCTCAGGCTTCATTCATTCTGAAGATCTTCCCGCATTTATTCTCCAAACACCTTTTATCCCCCCCCAGGTAAACCAAGGTAGAAACTCATTAATATTATCTTTCTGTGGGGGGGGGGCACGGGAACAGAGTCACACAGCTGGAACTCAGACACCAGCTAGGAACCCACACCTAACCCCAGGTGATCTGCATAATAACAAAAGAGAAAGGAGCAGCACATCCTGAGCCTTTTGTTAAATAGTTCCAGCTTGTCTGGCTGGAGTAAGTGCCCCGGAAATCAAGCATGGCCAGGGGACTTGGCTGAAATATCTCATATGAAATATGGGCCTACAGCAGTCTGGGCATTTTTCACATGACACCTGTTGTCTTCACGTTATTGCTTCAAAGCTTTGCTTCTCATATCCTCAGGGAGCTCCCAGAGAGTAGGTAGTGTGTTCATCATAGCCTATTATAATTGTACCCAAATGTCAGCTTTGTTAACACACAGCGCATATTCAGTGCACATTAATTGAACTGATGGAAGTCTTGTAGATGGGAAATCTGACATAATTTATTACTTATTTGGACAGATGCTCTGTGTCCTTTGGAAGCAAAATGATCACATGGGAAAATACTCATGGAGACAGAAGCCCTGGCTTCCAATCCTGACTGTGTCCTAAACTCCCATTGTGACTTGTACTAAGTCACTAGCTTTCTCTGGCATTGAATTTCCTCATATGTGAAGCCAGGGCTGATAGGTAGGCTTCATCTTAGTGCTGGACTTGGGCTTCTGCAGAGCATTGGGCCGTCTTTCTCTCGTGTGAAGGTGTGAATGTCTTTAAAAAGTGCGAACCAATTCCAGGCTCTGACATGAGAAACTTGGGCAGAGAGCAAAGCATGTGGCTTGGTCAAGGGTCTATGCCTTGCATGTGTATTGCTCACATCTCATTCATGTCCTTGGCTTTGACTGGACTCTTCCATCCCAGGAATGTCAAAAATTCACTATCTACATGCCTGTTCTGTTCTTTTTATGAATGAGCTGTTGCATTACAGCTGGATTTCTGCTTACTCCTCTGTATGTTCCTAGTCTGGACTAAAACGTTCGTTATTGTGTTTGACAAAGCTGTTCAAGTGATGTGCTCTGAGGAGGACAAGAGCAACACAAGGTGCCAGACTTTCTTTTTCTTTCCTTCCTGGAGCATCTCGTTTACTCAAAGTCAGTACACAGACATGGGGGGAAAGATGTGCTACTGTCCGTAAGGACACTCGTGGGAAATACACGTTGCTTACAGAAATCTCCAGTGCCTAGAATGGGGTGTGTTACATAGGTGATACTCGGTATAAATATCTGAAAGTGAATGAGGATGTCCATAACTCTCCAACTTTTTGTATTAAATAGACACCTTTAATGGCATTGTATCTTAAGCTCACGAAATGAATGAGGTAGATATGATACTATCTTGATTGAGGAAAGCTAGGGTCCAGTCCTGTGTGTTGGTATTCGGCTGCCCGTGAAGCCCCACCCCTGGGTCAAAAAAGGCAGCCTCTTGGGGGTGCGACCCATGCTCGCGCATGCGTGGCTAGCCTCACCCCTGTGCGCATGTGCGAAAGCCTGGGTCGCCCGCCATTTGCGTCACCAGCGTCTGACGCACCTACGCGAGCCGTCTGCGCATGAGCAGCGCGGCCTTTAAAAGTCAGAGGCGCCATTCCCGCGCTCTCTCTTTCTCCTCCCCCTCTCCTCACGTTTCCTCGGGCCCGTGAGCACACCCCCTCTAATAAATCTTCTTGCGTGGGTTCGTTCGTGTCTCGTGTCTTTCCACACACGCCAAAAAGCACAACACTGTGTACTCTCCCCTCTGGGATCCAGAAGGTTCCTCGGAGCCTAACTGGAAAACTTTTCTTGCATCCAGTAGAAATGAGAAGCGTTTCAATTCTTGTTCTCTCCCCAGTTCATTCTGGCCAGGGGCAATCTTAACAAAATACATAGAATATTATCCTTCAGTGGGGACATGGGTATCTGAAAAGAAAATACTGCAAATTCCCTCCTCCCACCCTCACTCCGGGGGTCCCCTGGAGTTATTAAGAGCATGGAAGAGGCTACTTTCAGTAGGAGACTTCTGCCTTGATCCACAAATGTATACGAGACTAGTGTTTGTTCAACTTAACTAAAGAAGGAAAGAAAACTACTGTGATAGTTTTCCCAGCATTCAGTAGAATGCTCATTGGATATCGTCTACTACAGTGGATTACAGTATAAAGCTCTTCTGTGGAGTCTGGTATGGGCAGTGACCAATAGGTGCAGCTGCCTTTTGCCCCACCACACCCTGCATTGCCCTTGGAGCACCCTGCATTGCCCTGACAATCAGAAATATTCCAAACCCAATTCATGGTCAGTGTTGTGTACATGCAGGTGTCCAGAAGGCCTTCGTGGAGAGCACATCCTTCTCCACATTTGTAGGACTGTGACCCTCTGCCCAGCATGTCTGACATCCTTCTTATAGGTCAAGGAGAGATAAAGTCAAGGAGCTTACTTGACAGAGTGGTCTGAGAATCAAGGCACACCCCCATGTCTATCTTTGGAAAACAATCTGTCGTAATATTTTAGAGAGGTCGGAAGGATAATTCTTTTAAATTAAGAGGTTTCATTGTTACTGGTGTCATGGCCCTTTCATATGAATCTCTTTGTGCCCTACTGATTGTCCCTCATTATAGGAGAACACTTGTACATATAACTTTGTTATATGTCAGAAGCGGTAGGCATAGAACTAGTTCTGGGAGTTCCATTTGACAGTAAACTAAGCGGTTTTCATTCTGTTCAGGAGTGCCCCAGTTCAGACAACAAGCAACCAGAAGCAGCAGCTTTTTCCCTACTGATTTGGCTCCACCTCTTCCACCTCCTGGTCAGTCTTCTGATGGGCTCCCTGTCTTCGAAATCAAGCTCAGGCTGGACTCTGATAGAGGACAGCATTTGCTGCCACTGGATCATCTCCAGTTCCAAGCATCCCCTCTGCCCCCTGCCATGGCATATGGAATAGTTATTTGGGATTCAGTAGTTAACACTTGAAATCTGGTTTTAGGATCAAGAACACTCAAGGTTAGGGCTGGGGGAAACCCGAGTATAGGGTCTGCTTGACAGCCAATCATGACAAAGCTAAGACTAGACCAAGTTGTCCTATGCTGATCCTGCCTTCCTGGTTGGATGCCGAGCCCACTTTCATTTCTTTCTTCCTTTTAGTCTATAAACTGCCTTCCTTCTCTGCCCTGCGCCTACTGTCCTCTCTGACCAGAGAGAGGGGATCTGGAAACTGCTGCCCAGGATCTGTACTTATTCTTGGGGACCTTGGTGTTTGTTAGCTTATGGCTGGATTAAGGACCTCAGTGCCAGGAGAGGGTCTGACATCCCAGTTCTGGCACAAGATTTCATCCCAGCTAAAACCCTTCCCAGACAGTTGTTTGTTTAGAAGTGAAAATAACAGGTTTAGATCATATTGCCCAAAGTCCCCCAACTAAATGATCACAGCAGGAACCGACTTGGTGGCACTCTGCTGGGACTCTTACTTTGATCACTGTCCAAAAACCTTTAGGCACTGGCAGAGGGGGACGCCATTTGAGAGGAAGCCTGGACTCTGCCTCCCTTTTTGGAGCAGCACAGCTGTCGCTGAAGTGTGATATTCCTCTCTGTATGGAAACCTGTCTGTTCATTTTGTGCACGCCTCTTGTCTGAAATGCAGGGGCTGGCAATAAACCTCTGTGTGCTGTGTAACCAATCTGGCATTTTTTTTTAAAAGTTTGCCTGGTCCAGATCCCACCCCCATCCACCCAAGTCAGCCACTACTACTAGTGTCCAACCTAGCCCAACAGTGCAACCCCTATGGTGAGGCACCTACCTCTGCCACAAGTTGGGAAACTGGAGTCTGTTCAGTAGCTGGGCTGTGCCTGAATTCTCTGACTTTCTTCTGGATTTGCTCTGCTTTGGGGTCCTATATTCTGCCTTCTACTCTCTCATGCCCCCCGAGTGTCCACCAAACTAAACAAACTCAGGTCTCGAGTTGTGCCTATCTAGTGTCTGGGTCCTGGGGTCCGCGAAGCACCAGCTGGATGCCCACTGCTCGCTCCAGCACTGGTTCTGGAGTTAGGGGAGAAGAAGAGGAGGGCCGGAGGGGCACCTCCCCAGGGTCCGAGTCAGCAATCCTGGTCTTCGTGCTCCCATTGCTGCCCAGCACTAGCTGCCCAACTTTTTTCAACCACTGGACCGGCTGTTTGGGATTCGCAGCCTATGTGGGAAACAACTCTCCCGAAACTGCTCTAAGTCTCTTTGGGGAGGTTCCCCCAGGAAATTCAGGAGCTTCAGTCGAAGCATTTAGGGCTGTTCTAGGAAACAAAGGGTGAGGGCTTCTTGGGTGCCCCTCAGCTACCCATTGCGTTTGCATACGGCAGCCATCGCCCCCTGGAGGGGAGCCTGGCATTCCAGCAGATCCTGTGCCTGGAGCCTTTTGGGACTGGCTTCTCCGGGGCAGGGGACTCTAGCAAGCGGCTGGCAGAGAGGACCTGTTTGCTGGCTACTTTGGAGGTGAGATGGGATAGAGTTTAGAGATGGAAAAGCGTGGAAGAAGAGGTTGCATTCCTCTCCTTGGTCCAGAAAAGATCCAGGTAGCGAGTGGGAAATAAAGAGTAAACACAAACAACCTCAAAAAAGAAGCCAAGAAACACGAAGCCAAAAGAAGCAAGCACAACGCTGTTACAAAACTGTCTGGTTTTGTAACAATTTCCCCGCTGCCGGCCAATGAGCAGCGTGGGGGAGGAGTCACGTGGTGGCATTTTATATAACACTTTGCTGAGACAAGACAGTTATTAGGCGGCGCGGGGCAGCGGGCATGGAGCTCGGGGAGGCGAGGCAGAGCCGCGCGCACTGCGATCCCGCGTTCACGGCAGCGCAGCTCGCTTCCGTCCGCCGCTCCTTCCTGCTAGTTTCCTGTTCCTAGACGCCTCTCCTCCACCCACCCGCAACCTCCGCAGGTTCCTCTCTCTATGGATTCATTTCAGACTGCACAGATGTTGAGCTTGCGCGCCGAGCTCGGCAGCAACAACTTAGAACTGGCGGAGCTGGCGGAGCCGGAAGAGCGGGCGGCATCAGTGGCCCGAGGAGACTCCGTGGCCCACCCAGAGGCGTCTCCTGAGGGCTCTGAACTTCCCCCGACGCAAGAGCTGGAGCAAACACCGACACCGGGGACCTCGATGCCGGCAGAGTGCAAAGTCCTGCTCACACAGGCAGACGCCTTGGCATCCGGGGGGCGCCTTCGGGAAGCCCTCGAGGTATACAGGCAGCTCTCGGAAAGGCAGCAGCTAGTGGCCGAGCAGCTCGAGCAGCTGGTGCGCTGCCTGGCTGAGAGCGTCCGGCAAAAGGAGTCGGTGGCGCCGGCTCCCTCGGACCCGAGCGGCAGCTCGAGCTGTTGCGCGGCGGCCGTGGAAGAGGCAGGGGAGGCTGCGGCCGTGGCCCCCGAGGTATGGGATGGCTTTAAGTGCCGTAAGTGTCACGGATTTCTCTCGGACCCCGTGTCCTTGTGGTGCGGCCACACCTTTTGTAAACTGTGCCTGGAGCGTGGGCGGGCCGCCGATCGGCGGTGCGCGCTCTGTGGGGTCAAGCTCTCGGCTCTCATGGTGGCCAGTGGGAGGGCACGCGGAACGCTGCGGGCTGGGCAGCAGGCGCCCCTGCAACTGCGAGTCAACGTGGTACTCAGCGGCCTTCTGGGCAAGTTGTTCCCGGGCCCGGCACGGGCGTCGCAACTCCGGCACGAGGGCAACCAGCTGTACCGCGAGCGCCAGGTGGAGGCGGCTCTGCTCAAATACAACGAGGCAGTTCGGCTGGGTGAGTCCTCCGCGCCGCCACCGGGCCACGAGGGCTTGGTCACGACGCGAGGGGGCGGGAGAATGAACCCGGCTGCGAGATGGGGGATGGACCAGGGCAGAGTTGGGCGCGCGCAGGGGAGGTGGGGGGAGGGAGGGAATGGCCCGTGGCCCACGAGGAGGAGGAGGGACCTTTCTAGGAGTTTGTCTTCCCTACTTTAGCTTTCTTTGGCTGTTCCTTGGTCTCTCTGGTGCTATTGCTTTTTTAGTTGTTGTTCGTTTCCGTATCTCGTGTTTGCTTTTGTGCTTTCTGCCTCCCGGCCCCAGTTTCTATCTGTTTCGTCCCATTCCTCTCTTTTTGCGCGTTTCTTCTCATCTTTGTCACTGTTTTCTGCCTTGCTCAGTGTCACCGTCCCTATTTCTCTATCTTTCCTGGACACTTCTTTCCCTCTTACACCTGCCGGTATCTTCCCTGCCAGGAGAGGAACTTGGCACTGTTTCTCAAACTCCCGCGCGGTCCTCCCGGCTTTTGCCAGCCAGAGTTGGCCCGCCGGCGCCCGAGTCCGCGGCCCCGGTTTCTGGGAGTTGTCCCTTCCGGGGCCGCGGCTCCCCTTGGGGTGGGTCCGGCCTGGAATTAGGTCAGGAGAGCACTGGTTGCATAAGGACCTGGAGCTGCCCGGGCCGGCGGCCCCTCCTCCGCGCGGGCGGGCGGGCAGGCGGGCAGGCGGGGATTGTGTAACGCTGAGGTAACCGAAGTGGGCCACGCTCGCCTCGGAAACCATCCCGCGAGCGTGTGCGGGGGGCAGAAGGGGGGGGCTCGCTCCCCGCTGCCCTGTGACTCATTGTCACCGCTTCCTATCACAGGATCCTTGGCTGAAATAGATGCACTTGCCCCACCCCCTCTACCCGCCGCAGTCAGACAGCCTGTGCCCTGACATCGAACCCTTTGACCCCTCTAACCCAACGGGCGGCAGGACCAGGCAACTTCTTGGAATTCCCAAGAAAACAAGGGACTGTCTACAAAGGGGGCATGCCTCTGTTTATCTTCTCCAAAAGTTGCCTGTAGAGGAAGGGTGGGCTTTGTAACTTCAAGGGCAACCCGGGCAGCCCCACATCTCTCCTGGAGTGGAGCACTGGAGTTCTCCCGGGGACCTGTTTGCTCCACCTGCCTCCTCCTACTCAGACCCAGGAAGTGGCCTTGGAACTACAAGCTGGTGCCGGCACCTCTGCAGGCAGGCGGGGCGCGGTGTCCATAGAAGCATGATGGGGAGGAGGCAGTGGGGCTAAGCAGACAGGGCTGTGGGATCCTAGGGCCCCCTAGACCATCTCTGATAGATGGAGGATGGATGGGATGGAGTCTCCACATGTTGAATCCCGCTCAAGCTAGCAACAGGTAATGTTGGCAGGAGCAAAACCGGGGCTAACTGGACCCCATGATTGAGGGACACAGACCCACTCACAAAACACATCCTGTGTGTGCCTGTACAAAACAGGCTGTGAGCTGCCTATGTGCGGTTCACAAAAGTGGCAGAGAAGACTGCAAACTCTATGCTAAAGTGAAAAGCAAATAATTGGCATCTCGGAGAATACTCCTGAGGGACGGGGTAGAGGTAGACATCAAAGCCCAGAACTTGAGGAAGAATGCAGCAATATGAATGAAACAGGCTCTGGCCACTTATGAATGGAATTCCAAGAGTGGTTCTATTTCCTTCATCCATTCCCCAAAGGCTGACCAGGAAAGCCCCTTCTCAGGGTCCTCTTCTATCACTGCCACCCCCACCACTTTTCCTGGGAGCATCTTTCCTACACCTTTGTTAATCTCTTCAGAGAAGTCAGGGCAAAAAAAATGGCAATAACACCGTCACCCTGCTAAGAGGAAAAGGGACCTCTTCAACTGATGGTATGAAATTTATCCTGGAAATAGCTAGTGTCTTACTATTCAAAATGCTGGGCCCATACTCAGAAAAAGGAACTTTCCTTCACCCAGGCCTCTGAAGATTAACCAGTTGTGTGACTTCTAGCCCTATCACGTCATCTCCTTGGCTTTGTTTTTCTTATCTAAAGAATGGGTGGGTTGAAGACCTGTCCAGGCCTGAGCTCCAGTGATTCAGTGATGGTGAGAGTAAGTCTCCTAAAAGCCTTGTCAAGGTACTTTTTCATTTGGCCATCGATGGGAGGATGGACCTGGTACATGCATATCTGTTTCCTCCAGGAAAGCTTCATATGCCCTGGCCATATGGTGGTTAATGCCACAGGTAATCCCCGTCTAGAATACTAACATGGACTTGTCTTGTTAGAGGTCTGGCTGCCTCTCTCTCTTCTCTGACTTCATTCTCATTTGATGCTGGCTCACTCAGAAGCCAGGTTGCTGGACACTAGCAGCCTGTATCGTTCATCTGGCAGAAGAGCACCAGGGTTTCCTTTAGGGAAAAGTTTCTAATGCATCATGGACACCACACCACCTAGTGCCAGCTTGAAAAAGGAGAGCAACATTACTCCTTTGCATGGAGAAGCTAGGGTGTAAAAGTTAGGGCATTATTAGGACTGGAAATGACATTTAAGTCTTTGGGTCCAGTGGAAAGAGCTTAGAATCCATCCTCATACAGGACTTATCATACGCTTGTGCTGGGGGCCATTAATGAGGGCTTTTTTTTTTTCTCATTTCGGCAGCTCCAAATGACCATTTGCTTTATAGCAATCGGTCTCAAATTTATTTCACCTTGGAGTCTCATGAGGATGCACTGCATGATGCAGAAATAGCATGTAAACTTCGGCCAATGGGTTTTAAGGTGAGTGTGGGACAGGAGGGATGGGAAAGGGGCTATCTGCAACCAGGGATTGGCAGGAAGGCTGGCCCTCAGGGCCAGGAAATATTTGAGCTTGGGCAGTGCAGGTAAAGGGAAGTATAAGTCTGCAAGGAATCTCAATAAGTCCACCTTCAATTGGTGATCTTAAGGATAGCCTTGTCTTCATTTTTTTTTTCAAAGTGTGGAATCAGTAGCCACACAGCCTGACTTCGTGTCTCAGCTCTGCAACTTTCCTTAACTGTACGGTCTTGGGAAAGTCACTTAATTTCTCTGTGTCTAATGTCCTCATTTATAACATGCTTGTATTCAAGGCAACTACAAAATGGGGTTGTCGTGGGGATTATACAAGATCATATAGAGAAGATGCTCAGAACGATGCATGTAACATTGTATAAGTGTTTGCTATCACCACCGCCATCATCATCACTCTTATAATTTTCTAGGGAAAATAGGGAGAGGAATCTGAGAAAGAAATTGCTGCCCTGGTCCTTAAGAATGTCTACTGATAGCCAGGCTTCTTGGGAGCTTAAACAGCTTTCTTTAAAAAGATCGTCAAATTAACACAATAGTTGTGCCATTTTGAATCATTAATACAGCCATTTGACATGTCACCATGTATACCCCCCAAAAATCTAGGTCACAAAGAGGAGGTGAGAAGAAAGACAGGGTAGACTTCAAGACAGGGGTTACCTGAATACAAAGTACTACTTTCTGCATCTTTGCCTGGCCTCAGGACCAACCTCTTCCACATGTCTGTATTTTGTTTAGAAAATTAGAACTGGGTCTGGGGCTCAATGTTTGCAAAGTGTGACCATGGGGAAATGGCTGCACTCTCTGACAGTCAAGTGCTCTTATTTGCTATATGATGCTAGTGCTGTCGGCCATGATCGTTTCGCAGGTATGTGTAAGGATCAAAGGTGAGAACAGCAAATTCTGCAAGCTACAAACTTTACAGGATATTGGTTTAAGGACCTCTGTATACAGCCTGAGGGTGAGAAAAGCAGTGCCTCCAAGATCAGGGCCACTGCACCTATCTGAAGGTCACAGGAACAGGTGTCCTCTGAATCCAGAATGTTTTTCTGCCCTTGGATTAGGCACCACCTTCAGTAGTCTCCAGAAAGCCTCCCAGTGGGTCTAATTAAACATACGCTCTGCAGCAATTTACATGCAAAAATCACACTGAATAGGATAAACACTACCAAAATTGTTTACATCAGTTTAGTTCAGATGTTGCTGCCTAATGAATTTTGTTGTTGAACCTATGAAAACATCAGATCATCGAAAGTTTTCCAGATCTAGGAACTTCAGAGAAGGCCTTGTGAAGTTGGGTGTGGTGGCATGCACCTATAATCCAAGCAGGATCAGGAGTTTGAGATCAGCCTGGAGTATGACAGCGAGTTCATAATACTAGAGTGAATCTCACTGGTCTTTCATGAGAGAGTTTTCGTGGATGGTAATGGATCAGTGTGTTCTCTTTCCCAAGGAACACATTTACAGCTTAATACAAGTCACCAGCGCCTTAAGTTGCCATGGGGACTGGCTGTCTAACATGAAAGCCAGGGAGCTGCCTAGTGGTAAGGGGGGCTTCTCCTGCAGCCTTTTGTACTGGAAAACTAAATCTAGATACCACGATGGGAAGAGGCCTGAGAAACATGTTCTAGACATAATGAGAAAAGGGGTTTCTACAGCGAAGGAAGAACTGGTATAAGTAAGGCAGGGGTTTCGTTTCCCCACAGTTGGAAGGAAGAGGAAAGGGAGAGTTCAGAGAACTCTGTTGTCTTGGAGGCTGAAAGGGTCGAATGCTCTCATTTTTGTATTTCCCACTATTTCTGGATGAAATGCCAGTCCAGTAGACAGCCCAGTTCCATCCATCCAGGGCTCTGTATCATTCAGTGCATCTTGCCGGCAGTACAGCTGTCAGGATAGGCCAGCCACCCTGAGAAAGTGGGCTGTGTGAGTTGCTACTGGGTTGGTTACTAGTCACCCAGAGGTCTCTGCAGGTCCCCAGCACTGAAGCTGCTCTGCAATGGCCTGCTAGCCATTCTCCACAAGGTCACTTTTGGCAGGAGCAAGAAGGGAGTGTAGCAGCCAAGATTAGGATTCAGAAAGAAGTGAGGGCATGGATAGAGGTCCCCAAGAGGTTTGTAGCTGTGGCCACTGCTCAAGAAAGCAGATCCTAGCCAGGCCCTGACACCATACAGCCACACGTTAAAAGGCAGAGGGATGCCTGACAAGGGACATTCATTCTAGGCAGTAAGAGGAGGCAACCCCTTTACTCTGTGTTTTGTTGTTTTTTTTTTCTTTCTTGCTCTTCTCAGGATTGCTGCTCAGGCCCTTATACAGAATTTAGTCTGGAGCACTTGGGTTTTAATCCTGAGGCCAAGAAACATCCTTATATCTATAAAGTGAGCAGCAACAGAGGAAAAGACAGCTACGTTTCTAGAAACAAAAGCCTTGGCTCAGTGACTGGTCTTCTGGAAGGTGGTCCTGCCTTTGAGAGGGAAGCACACTCTGGAAGTCCTCAGGCCACAGTTTCAGTTCGAGATTGCTGCTAGAGGCCATGGTCTTTCTCTCAGGCCTCTGTAAAAGTGATGGGCTCACTTGAGCCACCACTGTTTTACAGACCAGTTCAAAGAGAGGCAAGTCCTCTCTAGATGAACATCAAAACCTGAGCTATTATAGTCTGTGGTTAAATGGAGGATCTGACATGTTTGTGAGGCTCAGTTGTGGGGTGAGAGGAGGTAGTAAGCCTAGGAACTAAGAATCTGGGCTTTGTATATAGTCAGTCTCAGGTTTAAATTTGAACTTTACAGCTTTCTGACTGTTGTACTTTGGTTGAGTTATTTCTCTGGATCCCCCTTTCGTTGCCTTTAAAATGGGATTCAGAATAGTTTGCCATTGTTACTGGTACGAAAATCAAAGTCTTTTGACAACGCTCCACCCAATAGAGACTACTCGGTAAACACTCAGCAATCGCTGTTAAAAGTAGCTACATTAAGATGGTTAATAAGATGTGATTGACTGCTAATGTTTTCTTCCAGGCACACTTCAGAAAAGCACAAGCTTTAGCCACCCTAGGCAAGGTGGAGGAAGCACTCAGAGAATTTCTCTACTGTGTATCCCTTGATGGAAAGAACAAGAAAGCCAGAACCGAAGCTCAGAGGGTGAGTTCAATAACTCAGGGTCAGCTGCCTAGTGGACCCCCGCCAGTTTGTCTTCCTAGGGAGAAGGATGAAGATGCGACCCTCCTCAGTATCTGTGATCCTGAGTGGGTGGTTCTCTGGGTTTAAGGGTCATGAGAGAGATGCCAACTGATTGCCCAGAAGCACTGCCATTCTGGTATGTACTATCAAATTGGCAGGTCCTGCTTTTTTTGTAGGAGCCAGTCAGTGATGAATGCTTTGCCTTGGAGTCAGTGGGATATAAACCACACTGAACCAAGTAACCTAACCTGGGGGTGAAGGGTCACTGAGGATAGTATGCTTGTCGATGAGAGATCAGGAGCCAGGGGGTGGGAACTGCTTGCAGCTGTATGACTTTGCTTTGCCTGGATCACACATTTCACCAGTCACACATGGAGGACAGCTCCTGGGAAAGAACACTGATGATCTCCACATTGCTTGCCACATACAGAACTCAAAACTTCACCTCTTCTGCTAGAAAACTCAACCCAGTATCTCAGAAATGCAAGTCAGAGTCCATTATGAAACAATCTGATTAGTCCTTCCAATTCTTGGGTCCCAGGAGATTGTGGCTGTAAAATAAATACCATGAGAAATACCAAGAACTTGGCTGAAGGGGCAAGCATCCTCATTTGATGGACTTTGTCATTTATCCTAATACATTCTTCTGGTGTCTGGAAGTGAGATGCTGATATTCAGTTATTGTATTTGGTTTCCTGTCCCACTACACCATTCAACACCAGACCGCAGCCCTCCTATCCATGTATAATGGTTTGACAGGGAAAAGGAGGAAGAAAGTGAGCAAGAGACAGAACTGGTTTCTGAAGACTCTAGAACAGAATATTTATCAAAACTGATAAAGTTGGCAGTGGCTAGACTCTGGATTTCCTGACTCTGGCATAGAATTCCCTGCCTAGAAAAAAAATTGACCTGGTTTGCGTATGTGGATAAGGTTTAATTTAAAGGGGCATGGCTCAGGTAGAATTATTTAGCAATCTATGGGCCCTTCCTAAAACTTAAGTGTAATCCATTCATGGTATAACATGACCTGAGCATTGCCTATGTGGCAGCCAGCCACTTGGTCGGTACTCTCTGTAGAAGGTTCCATTTAGTCCCCAGAGCCTTGCTGTTATTTCTCACCATGTTATAGATGAGACAAATAGGTGAGGACTCTAAGGCTCAGTGACTTTCTTGAGGCCACATGCTCCTTTGCCTTTCTTTTGTTCATTCCTCAGGTGGCCCAAGAGGTCTGGTATCATCAGTTGAACTAACTTCTCTCTTCAGTTTGCTTTTAAGGATGGCCTGTTGTCATTTCTAGACCTGCCCGATGAAAGACAAGGCATTGTGGGAAACTCTAGAGACACAAGAAGGCCTAAGTTTCTCATGGAACTTGTAATATTTTGTTGGTGAATGTGACTGCCCGGCAATCCAAGTGAATGTGTGCTTAAATTCAGTGTCATAAAATTCTGAAATTAATGTAAGAATTTGGAGGCAATTTTCTGCAGAGTGTCATGGAGCTGTAACAGCCATTTAAGCACACTGAGTGGCTTCAACTGTGTGTGTTCACTGGATTATTCCAGTTTTAGGGCTAAACATTTGCAAATGGTCCAGATGCGCTAGACGTCAATAAGCCTCCCTAGAACCCATAGCCCTGTGCTTTATTTTAAACTACAGATTCTTAACCCAGTTGGGTCTTTCTCTGGCTGAAATTATATCAGAATTGACTTTCATTCATGTGGAACGATTATTCTCACTGAAAGCTGACCCTAACTTGTGTTTTCCAGAACCATTGAGAAGCTCTGTTCGGAGATCTTAGGTAGTAATGCTAAGAAGGGCACGGTTGTATTATTCCCGCGTTGTTTCTTTTGATTATGACTCCTGGCCTCCTTTTCCTCACGCTACCTTCTGTCTTTCCAACTTTGTACCTGGGGCCTATATGGCCCCCTTCAGGGAGACTGTCTCAGAAGTGCATATGCCCTTTTGGGTCCCTGAGTAGAATTCCTGTGAACCAACATTGATTCCTAGGGATGAATTAGCTCTGAGAGATTACATTTATGACCCTGGGTATTGTGTGCCTTCCCACCTTTGTCAGCTTATACCTGGAAAGTAGGGGTTTTAACAGTGGAGGGAAACAGAAATATCTCTCTGAGGATTTGAGGCACCTGAGTGCTAGATTTCATCCTTGGATGTATAAACACCTTCCTCGTTTCCATGAGGGTGATCTGGCTAGAGAGAAAGACTTATTTCGTGACAGACTTCCAGTGCAGAGTGAGAGGATATAGTTTAAGGTTCAGTACTGTGGTCTGTAGAGAACATGAAAGGACGGGTGAGATCAGAGAGATGTGAGTATTGAGGCGAGGCAGCTCTCGAGCTGAACTTTAAAGGCCGAGGAGGGTTTCTGTGCAGGGAAAGCGCTGATGCAGAAAGGAGCATCACGAAGAAACTGAGAAGGACAGGCAAGAGAACAAACCAAACTTTGTGTTTAGTGTTCTTTCAAGTTCTCTTGATAAATTAATGCTCCCGACTATGTAGACTGAACTACAGTGTCAGGCATTCTCTGGTGGGTCTCCAAACATGGCAGGGTCGACTAGGTGATAAACATTTGAGTGCCTTTGAGAAGCCCATTGACATGCCCTCTCTTTTGCTCTCTTTCTCTCTCTCTCCCCCCCCCTCACACACATGCACGGGTAGATAGATAGATGCCTACATACTTACATACAGTCCCTGACCCCTGATTGGCACAGGGGAGAACTGAAGCAAGAATGTGAACAACTAATGGCGCAACCTGCACTCAAATGCGTACCTTTGTCTCCTAGACCCTTTCCTTCTACTCCCTTCTCCCTCATAGTATTGGAGGTGAACCTGCCTGCCCCTAGGTACTTGAATGTAACCTGACACTTTATACAGAGATGACCAGGAAGAGGAAGAGGCTGAAAGGAGAGAGGAAGTCTGAGCTCTGCCTTCCTAACATTTAATTACTCAGGTCCCCAGCTCTGAATGGATTAAGAAAAATTCAGGTGTGATGATGGGGGAATCGAAACAGATGGAGAAAAACAGCAACAAGGAACCCAGTATAGATTTGTGGACTTCTCTGCCCACGAAGTTGCTGTGGGCTTGACTCTGTATTCTTCAGCTAAGGTGTCCCAGTTTGCTTTTCTATTGCTGTGGTAAACTCCATGACCCAAAGAAGCCTAGGAAAGAGAGGATTTGCTTTCTTTACACATCCTGGGTTACAGTCTTCAACTGTGTGTGACTGAGGAAAGTCAGGGCAGGAACTCAAGGCAGGAACTCGGAGGTAGGAACTCATGCAGAAGCCTTGGAGGAATCTGCCTACTGGCTTGCGGCCCAGGGTCACACTCAGCTACCTTTCTCATACATACTGGGAGCACCTGCCCAGGGATGGCACTCCCCACAGTGTGCTTGTCCTCCTGCATTAACCATTAAGCAAGAAAATACCCACACAAACTTGCCTACAGGCCAATCTGATGTAGTCATTTTCTCAATTTAATCACCCTCTTCCCAAGATGATCTAGTTTTTATCAACTTGACAAAAAAAAAAAAACCCACTAACCAGTACAGGCATCTCTTCTGACTTAACTCCTATGTTTCCTTTGGTTCCGATAGATTTTCAAGCTCCATTGCAGGTATTTCTGCAAAATGGTGACACCATAGAGGTGGCGCTTAACCTTGGTTAAGTAACAAAGGCATTTGTCTTGCCTTCTCTGGGTCATATTTCAGACCTTGGGAGACTGGAGCTGGACCCAGGAACCAACATTTTCATAAGTTCCTCGGTGACTCTTTTGAAAAAAATACATTTTCATAAGTTCCTCGGTGACTCTTTTGAAAAAAATACATGTATTTTACTTTTTAATATGTGTATATGTTTGAATCTGTGTGTGGGTATTTGCACATGAGTACTGATGCCTCTGGGTGTCAGAGGTGTGAGCCATCCCTGGAGCTGGACTTACAGGTGGTCGTGAGCCACCTTACATGTGTGCTGGGAATCGGACTCGGATCTTCAGACAAAAACAGTATGTGCTCTTAATGACTAAGTGATTTTTCTATCCCTGTCCCCCGCTCCTAGATGATTCTGATGTGTGTTGATGCAACGACCTCTCCTTAGTGTGTCTAGGGACACCGCTCCAAGGCTTCCTCAATGGAGTTTTGCCTTGCAAGCTGTGCTCTCTGGTCCCCCTCCCTCCCCCTTCACCTTAGTCTAGCACCTGTAGAAACTTGAGTAGTGAAGTCTTCTGTTTTATGTCACAGCTTCTCTTTAGTTTCTTTTCACCATCAGTCCCGGGGGAGTCTCAGGAACATTCTCCCGATATCCTGAAGCTGTTGGCACCTCACCCTAGATTAAAGGAACACGTAGAGTCAATGGCTACTGAAGGCACCAGCCATAATCTACCAAAGTTGTCACAGGTAAAACTCAACTCACCCAGCTCGCTCATGATGCTTCGTTTGGCTCTTTTGTGGGCACACGAGAAGTGAGCCCTACTTCTCCTACTTTGGTTCCTGAGGGAAAAAGAAAGATGGAGTCGATAATGGCTGTGTCCTTTGCTTAAAGCTACAACTGGGAATTTCAGGCATGGTCCAAAAGTTTATTTATTGATTAATTTGTTTGTAGTCTTGGTCAGATCTGGAAATAGAAAGATTTGATAGAAGTGTAAAGAGATTGGCCCACTTCCCTTGGAACCCTGTAATTGGGGTGTGCTTATTGGTTTCAGCTTTGGGGCACATTCAAGCTGATGGCCTTTGAGCACCAGTGAGAGCTTTGTGCAAGGGTGACTCCATTTGGGGAGCAAATGGAGGGAATTTCTTGTTCTTGCACTATGCCTTCCACATAAGTAGGCTTCTCATGCACATTTCTAGCAAAGTAGAGGTGCGAGAGTTGACTTGAAAGTGAAGACAAGTATTTGTGGTTTTCTTTGAAAACAAGGGAACAGAACGCAGAGGGATGGGGTGTCAGGAGCTGGCCTTTCTAGCACAGGGTAAGTGGGCAGAAGTTGGGGCTCAAAAGGACCAGACTTGAAGCAAGGTTTAACATTGAATTCCTAGGCACCTTTGGGGAGCAGTTTCTTCTCCATTTGTGCCTGAAGTTCCTCACTTGTATATAAGCCCTGGATGCTCATATCTTCCCAGTTTTTGTCCCTGCTCTAGAGAAGGAATAAAACGCAGGCGGCTGGTTTTTCCTTGTAAAGGCAGAACTTGGAATATCTCCTGAAATCAGAGAGCCCCCAGTGGTCATTAGTACATGACTAAGACAGCTCACACTAGGACCCAGGGTCTGCAGTGGGGAATTCTACTTGGCACTCAGTCTGAAATGAAGGAAACAGAGCTTCTGGCTTTCCAATGTGAGCAGACTGGGGAGCAGCAAGTGTATTTCCACCCACACGTTGTTTTGCAAGGCCTTGGGTGCTTATGTGGACAATGCTCTGGGCTCATGGAAAGTCAAGACTGTGGTGTTATTTAATTTAGTACTTGAGAACCCCTGAACATTCAGGGATGTAGGATAAGAAAAGCCACGTCCTCTCCTTTCCTCTCCATTTCTTTGTTTCTTCCCGCCTGTGTCCACTAGAATTGCTGGCAAGGGTAGAGGAGAAACAAGGAAGGTGAGCCTTTTGCTGTCAAATATTGATTTAGATTACAGAAGAGAGCTTCTCCAGCGCACTGTGCATAAGCACACTTTTGGAATTACTTCTAGTTCCGCTTTCCAATACCCTTCTAGTGGACAAAATTCTCTAAAAGGCTAGAGACCAGCTATTATGCCAAATTATTGTGTCTCTTTTTCAGACTTTTCATCCAAAATTGAGGAAAAGGAGTGGATTGTCCCCTGCTCCTTTGATGAAACTAGCACACAGCTCTGGAGCATGGGCTGCTTTGGAAGGCCTGTATGGAGCTGGCCCCAAAGCCTTTCCTAAAGCCCTTTGAAGAATGGCTATGATTGGCAGCGAGGGTGAGAGGAAGTATCCAGTAACAGGATACCCCTCACAGAATGCTTTGCTTTCCTTACAGACCACTGGGGAGTGGTTTGGATGGGAGGGGAAGAGTGGTGCCTCCCCTTCACCCCTGCCCAGGGAGCTTTTCCTCCCATGTGCCTTTTGGCCGTGCCTAGGGAAGTCCCCAAACTCTATGTAAGCAAGGCAAGTCTTTGACATAGATTAGGTGTGAGCAATAAGCCCCATGACTGGCCCTCCATTGAGTTATGTATCCACTGAGTGCTCAGAAGTGAAGAGCAGGGTTATGTTGCTTCCTTTTTGTCCCCTCAGGGGACAATATTGGAGGACGATATTGGTCTCTAGTAAATTCTGATATCTGGCTTTTGCTTCATCTAGGAAAGTCCAGAGCTTGCACATTGTTCAAGTCAGGAGGAAGCAGCAGCTGGGGGAGACAGCAGCAGCCTGGAGAACTCAGCTCAAGTAAAGGTGGGTAGTCAAGAGAACAGTGAGAAAGATCAGGAAGAAGAGGAGCAGGATGCTGCCTCCATCAGGACCCGCAAATGCCAGGAAAAGAAGAGAAACCGTTGCCAAATTAATGAAATCCAAGAAGACACGGGCGTGCCTAATAAAGTCTCCAAACAAGGTACTAACTCCACCCAGGGAGAAAGTAGCTTAATGCAGATGACTGGGCTCACTGACATATGTAGTTACCCTCTGTTTTTTGGGGGGGTCCTCTGGCTCTGAGTTTGTGACCTAGCTCTGGCACTCACCAGCTGTTAAATCCCAGGGGTTGCTGTGAGGTTTCTCTGAGTGTGCAGGGTAGCTGCCACACAGGAAAGTGCCGGATGATAATTAGCATCCATAGTCAAGACAATCCCAGTAGGCACCCCGTCAAGTGGCCCTATCCCATGCTTTTCATCATGCCACTTTCTTCCAGGCCAACCATTTCCTGCCCTCATCCCTGTGCTGGGAATGTAGGATGGGAGAGGTGTGGTCATGTCTCACTTAGTTGTATTCTGAGAAGCAGGCTCCCTATCTTTCCAAGGGAGGTTGGCAGCATCAAGTTTAAGTGTGAACTTTGAAGACCTGGCTCACTCCACGGAGTTGCCACTGCTGCTAATGAATTTGAATGCTCCCCAGGAGCTCTAGCCTTGGACTTCTCTGTCTATGGAGACTGCTCAAACACCCCTGGAAGCCCACTTTAGGGAATGCCATTGGCAATTGCTCAGGCAGCCACCAAATTAAACTCTGGGGGAAGTTTGAGGACTTTTTTTCCCTCAAAAGTACTGTCTGTAAAGCAAAGTTGATCCAGCTCTGACTTGCTGTTTTCTAAATCACAGATCTTCCTGCTGATAAGGTGGCCAAACCAGATCTCAGTATTCCGCTTGCATCTTTTGATGCATCTGACCTTGAATGCTCACTGTGTATGAGGTATGTGATGTGGGTCATCACTTACTGCCTGCTATTTCTTTCGCTTTGGTGTCTGGGCCTTTCCTCTAGTAACTACTGAGTTAGTTAGTATCATGGCACAGATGAAATGGAAATCACATTGTCAGAAGACCGCTGGTGTCCCCAGCTTACAAATGGTGTTCTTTACATTCTTAAATCATGATTTCAAAAGATCTGGGGAGTGGCAAAGCAAAAAAGGTCAAAAACTGATGGGTCATAAGTGGAACATGTTTATTTGGTCCTCATTAGATCTGATGTTGTTATGTATGACTGTACAAAAACAGGGCATACACTTTCCAGCTGGTCATGATCCCATTAACTTATCCCAGCCTGTCTCACATTATTGCTCGAGCCTTAGAGGTATTTGAACTTGTGACCCTGAATCTAAACTACTGCATTAAGGACTCAAGGTTCAAGGCCCATAAGCATTTTCTTTGGAAACCAAATAGAAGCCTAAATTGGTGTGTGTTTTATGCAGTCTAAAGAACAGTAATATGATTCTTGGTCAAGCATTTTCCTTCCAACTAGTATGTTATCTATACTTCCTCAGGTTTAGACAAATAGAAAGATTCTGTGATTGTGGTCTCGTGACCACCTTGAAATGTCAAAGTTTATTTCATTTCATAGCTGTGATGTAGTAGCTGAGAGAATGGCTCTGAAGCCACTGTTGGGACCCTAGCTCTTTCTACCTACAGACTCTGTCCTAGAGCAAGTGACATTTGCTGCCATTCTTTTTTCTTTAGTAAAGTAGAAAACAGGGCAATGAACTCCAGGGTTGTGATGACTGATTAAGAAAAACTATTTAATGCCTAGAGTAGTGCCTGGAAAACAGGAAGTACTCGAAAAATTAACTGTTTTTCTCTTCTTCCCCAGAGGTCTTTCATGTTAGATCCGTAGACCTCTGAGGAGGCTCTTTGTGTACATTCAAATAGATCCATGAATTCACTGAAATAATATGCAAAAGTGTGTGTGTGTGTGTGTGTGTCTGTGTATATTTCTAAGAGAAAAGGCATATGGCATTCATTAGATTCTCAAATGTGGTGACTTTCTCCAAAAGTATTAAGAAGGAACTGAGACACTTGAACAAATGTTTGCCTTTCCTTTGCATGCTCTTATTCCTCTCCTATTGGTCATGTGAGTTTATATTCTGAATGACATTTTTTAATCATCTGATTAAGAATAAGGCAACTATTACCTGAAACATAGACTTTTCTTAGAGAAAATATACTTGGGTCTAGGGGAGTAGCTCAGTGGCAGAGCATTTGGCTACCATTCATGAGGTTCTGGATTCAATAATCAGTATCACAACAATAATAGTAAAATAATAATGCACAAAAAAATCTGTAGTAGCAAAATTTGCTCATAAGCATAGGCAGGTCTCAGGCAACCATCAAGCTAAGCTTCAAACACACTGTCCGGAGTCCATTTAGGTGGTGTAGACAAGAGTGGGAAGAACTGTAGAAGCGGATCCTTTACACCGCTTCATCCAGCCTCTCCCAACAGAGTGGCAAGTGCATCGTGCTAAACCAAGGTAGGAGATAGCAAAACCCTGCTTTCAAGCCGAGAAGGGGCTCAGTAACCACCCCACCAGCACTGCGGCACTCAAGCCCATGATAGGTACTGTGAAGTAGATTTAATTTAGCTTCCTCAGAAAGAGCAGGTCTTTGTTCTGCTTAACCCTCCTTAACACTCCTGCCAAAACCCTGGCTACCCACAATCAAACATACAGACTCATCCTGTTTGTGTTTTCCTTGTGGAATAAAAATCCTGAGGTTGAAATTCTTTTGTTCATCTTCCTTTTCTTTTCCTCTTTCATCTTCTTTGTCCCTAATCACAAGGGACTTTGTAGAAGAGTTAGGAATTTGGTTCAAGAAATAAACACACGGAGGATAAGCACCCTGTCTAGTTCACACCCCCTAAGCTTAAAAGCCACTGTGTCCCTCTTCGTGACCCCTTGTTCCGTCTTTGCCCGGAGTAGCTAGCTGTTATGTAGGCTACTAAATTATAGCCAGACTCTCGCTGTCTTATGGTGTAAGAAACCTGGCTAGCCTAGAGGGCTTTTTGATTTGAAGCTCTTAACACTTCAGGGGTTGGGAAGAAGCATGCAGCTTCCCTTCCAACAGCTCGGTATGGAAGTTCCACATCAGATGCCGACCAAATTAGTTTCATGTGGATGCCTTCGCCTGTATTTTTCTAGGCTTCAAAAGTTCAAAAGTTGTAGCCATTGGTATTTTTGTCACGATTGTTGGTGGGTTTTGTTTGGGTCCTGGTGTGTCTTTGGAGGAGAGGCTTTGTATTTGGTTACTTTTCTTGTTGCTCTGACTAAATATTTGACCAGAAGCAATTTAAGGGAGGAAGTGTTTATTCTGGCTTACCGTTGGATGGTTCTCTCATGGTGAGGAAGGCATAACAGCAGGTGGGCAAAGTGTGGCTGTAAGATCAGAAGCCCTGCCTCTCCCTCACATTGATTTCCCAATACACAGGAAACAGGCCTTGAGGAATGTTAATGCTTAGCTTACTGGCTCCTTTTCAGTCAAGATCCCAGCCCATGCCATGGCACTGCCCACAGTTAAGATGGGTCTTTCTACCTCAGGCTAAGCTAGACAATCTCTCACAAGTGTCCTGGAGGGGTCTCTCTTTGGTGAATCTAGATCCGCTAGGTTGGCAATGGGTATTAACTGTCACAGGTCTAAAATCACAGGTAATTTCAAGCTGCTCGGGTGTGAATTAGACATTTGTACCACCTGTACAAGATTCTAGACTGAAATCTAATCCCCGGCGGAGAAAAGTTAGACAAAGCATAAATTTATACAGTTTGATTCGAGAGAGGAAATAGATTGGGTTGTAAGTTTCACAGGGAAAGGGTGGAAAGTGTGACTGGAAGCCAGGGGTAGCAGGCGGCACACACTGCAATCCTAGCACTTGGGACATTGATGTAGGAAGGTGAAGAGTTCAAGGTTATTTTTGGCTACATAGTGAGTTCAAGGCCATTCTGGGCTACATACAGGAGGCCCTATTTTTTCTAAAAAGTGGAAGAGTAATTGGAGAGTACATAAATGAAATCCTTTCTCTGTCTTCAAGTCTCCACTGCTGAATTGGAAGAACTCCATTAAGGGAAGTCTCCCCCACTAATGACCCCAACACCTCAGAACCCTGCCCTGCAATCATTAGAGGCGTGAAATTCTCCTTGAGGTTTACCTGGCATGCATCACTCTAGCCATTGGGGCTCATCTCTGGGCTTCTGTAAAGCAATACCTTTGGGATAATACTGTATTTTGAGATATGAAATGAGACTATTTGCTATCTAAACTAGTTCTCTGGTGGCACAGTGACACTGGCGATAAGCAAAAGGATCAGTTTTATATATAATCTTGTTATAGCTCCCTAAGTCACTGGGTATTAAAGTAGTTTCCTTTCCTTCTCTCTTTCCCTCCCGCTTCTTTTTCTCTCTTCGCTATAACCTGATAACAAAAGAACACAGTGCAAGGCTGTCACTGGTGGGAAAAGATAGCTCTTTCCAGATAAGCCAGACGTTTTATCTGGACTGACATCTAAGGGAAGGCATTTTTTTCTTACTATTGTTTACCACATCACTCTGATAATGTGAAATGCTTTCTTGTGAGACAAGCCAGCCCTGCTCTGATTTAAAGCTGTCTCCCTGAAGTGTTTTCAAAATCCTTATCTTAAGTGGAAAAAGGACAGACGTTCCAGTATATACCTCTCTCTTCATAGGTAAGACTCTTTGTGTGTCTCTCTCTAGAGAGCAGAGGGAGGAGGGAGAGTGACAGAAAGGGAAGGAGCAAAGTGTTTAGGGAAGTGTACTTGTGCGGGCAGCTGTCGGCTGAATGGCTGGAATGCAGTTGACTATGAGGACGCATGTAGTCCTGGCTGTCTTGTAGACAGAAAGAGGAAGATTAGTTGTGGAGTCAGATTTGATTATACATACCAAGCTTTCTGTCTACCAGCTAGCTGTGTAATCTTGGGCATGTTATCTCGTCTGCTTGCATTTTAATTTCCTCAGCAGTAAAATAGTTCATCATAATTGCCAATTATTAATATATAGTTACTTTTAATGAAACATAGTGTTGCACACAGCCATAGATACAACAAGATAAATATATTTATGTTCTTAAAAGAGCAGTAGTCTCAATCATCAAGTTCTCAGGAAAAAATAGTTTTGTATATTAGCAGTAGATAAAATTTATCAATCATCCTTGTATTTATAATCAATAATATCTAAAAGTATTCAGATATGATGAGTCTGGTGGTATATGCCTATAATGCCAACAATACTCAGAAGTTTGAAGCAGGTGAATTAGGAGTTACAGGTCAGCCTGAGCTACAGAGTAAGAATTTACCCCTGAGAAACAGCAAGGGTGAGGAATCTAGGGGAGGCAGCACATATTTCTAATCCCACCGAGCAAGAAACTGAGGCAAGAGGCTTGCCAGTGCTCTTAGGCTAACTGGGGCTATAGAACAAGACCTTATCTTAAAAAAACAACAACGAATGGGTGGTGGTGGTGCACATCTTTAATCCCAGCACGTGGGAGGCAGAAGCAAGCAGATCTCTGAGTTCAAGGCTAGCCTGATCTACAAAGTGAGTTCAGGACAGCCAGGGTTACATAGAGAAATCCTGTCTCAAAAATAAAAAAAAAATGCAAACAAAGAAACAAAAAAGCCCAAACAAAGATTTGGAGATGTGGTTCAGTGATAGAACACTCCCTTTAGTTGTATAAGGCCTTGAGTTTTATTTACACACACACACAAACACAAACACACACACAAACCAAAGCAGTCAGATTCACAGAATTCGAATATTCAAGAAATAATTGTTCTATTTTGGCAGTTGTGGTGGTTTGATCAACTCGGTGGTTCCTGAATCAGCTCTGAAATCATACTTCAGAAACCCATCTTGTATTGTAAAATATATATGCTCTGAAGAAAACATTGTAAAGACTCATGTAACCATTTGGTGTAAGAAGAGTAAGACCTCAGCAGGACCACAGAAACTGTCCAAATGCCTTTTCTTAAAGGACCATACTTAACCACAACTCCTGCAGTGGTTTGGATGAGATGTCCCCCATAGTTTCAGGCATTTTTATGGTCTACATTTGTATGGTCCTGTTTGGAGAGGCTTACTATGTGTGGCCTTGCTGGAGGAAGTGCATCCCTGGGGTCAGTCGTTGAGTTTTCAAAACCTTCTGCCATCCGCAGATCGCCCTCTCTGTTGCCTGCTTGAGGTTTGAGGGCTGAGCTCTCTGGTTCCAGCTTCGAGCTCCAGCCACTTTGTCACCTGCTGTCCTGGCAGGACCCTAACCTCCTGGAGCCATAAGCCTCATATAAACTGTCTCTTCTCTAAAGGTTGCCTTGGTCATGGCATTCTCTCGCAGCAATAGAAAAGTAACTGCTGCAACCCCCAAGCTATGCTCTTGAGTTCTAGTTTGTTTCTTCGTATAATTTCGCCATGTATATTTGCAGCTGTCAATGGTATAATCTGATTTATCCTAAATCGTAAAACTTAGATTGAATTCTAGTGTATTTCTTCAGTCTGTTGCTTCTTTTAAAGTCCATATCAACATGTAAGCGGTTTGCTCATTTTCATTAGCACATGGCATCTCATTGTATGAGTGTACCACAGTCTCCTCGTTCTGTTCTAGATGGGTACTTGGCTGGGCTGGCTCTAGTTTGGAAATATCACGGATGGCCACTGTTTTTGCGTGTGCCAGTGTTTGCCCGTTTTTTTACTAGGTTATTGGTTTTCCCTACTGCTTTGGGTGTGTTTTTCTTACAAGTTCTAGGTATATTTTAGATACAAGCCTTTTCTTACCTGGGCATGGCAAGCACTCTCCCCTACTAGGTGCCTTACCTGCTTGCCCTTTTAGTTATGCTTTCAGATGAACTTAAAAATTCTTAATCTTAGTGCAGCTGAAATTAGCAATCTTCTCACTTATATTTAGTGTTTCTTTGAGTTTTCTCTACTTTCATCTCTGTTTCATCAAGATGTTCTCAGATTGTACGTTCTGGAAGTTGTTTGTCTTTTCAGATCACCTGGAATTGATTTTTGTGTATGGTATAAAAGATGGTCCACTTTCATGTCCCTGTCCAGATAGCCACTCTAGCATTTATAGAGACTGTTTGTGCTTTCAAACCCTCCCGTGGCCCTGTTTGAAAATGTCACATTTGTCATAAGTCAAGAATCCATGCCTGGTTCTATTCCTGAGCTTTCTATTCTATTCCATGGCTCTATTTGTCCTTGTGCTGGCACACACTGTTTTAACCATCATAGCTTTATAATAAGTTCTGATGCTTGGAAAAGCAAGCCCTCCCACATCCTTGTTCTTCAGATGGGTCTTGGCTCTCAGCCCTTTGCATTTCCTTATTGCATTTACAAAGCAACGTGCCAAGTTTTTCCTCAAACAAATCAACCAATAAAATAACTCATCGGGATGTATTGAGAAGCACTAAATGTTTACAGTTCTTTTTTAATTGATTTTTTGAGACTTTCATATCTGAGTCCTGTATTTACATCATTTTCACCTCTCCCTTTCCCCCTCCAACTCCTCCTGTGTCCCCTTCCTCCTTCTCAAATCATTGACCTCTTCTATTGACCTCTAATTAAATATGTGTGATACCATATACCATGAGGCTGACAACCTCTTGCTCTAAGTTGAATACTCTTGGGAAGTCAAAAGAAGCTGGCCAAGATTTGATTTCTCTCCCTTCTTTCTGTGCTCATCATCTTGTTCATTGTGAAAGCCTCTTCTTCTTCTTACAAAAACTTCTGACTTACAAAAACTCAGGATTTTGGTTTAACTTGAACATTTCTGAGTCAGCTTGTCTGTAGTGGACTTGTGTAATTGCATTTCTAACAAGTACCTAGATGCTGCCGCTGCTGCTGCTGCTGCTGCTTCTTCTTCTTCTTCTTCTTCTTCTTCTTCTTCTTCTTCTTCTTCTTCTTCTTCTTCTTCTTCTTCTTCTTCTTCTTCTTCTTCTTCTTCTTCTTCTTCTTCTTCTTCTTCTTCTTCTTCTGTTTTCTTTTTGAGATAGGATTTTTCTGTATAACAGCTCTAGCTGTCCTGGAACTAGCTCTATAGACCAGGCTGGCCTCGAACTCACAGAGATCCACCTGCCTCTGCCTCCTGAGTGCTGGGATTAAAGGTGTGTGCCACCACTGTCTACCCGAGCCCCACTTCTTAATAGTCATCACCAGCTGACCCCTAACTCTTGGTCCTGCTCCAGGTGAACCTCTCTTTACACAAAGTAAATCTGTGCATCTCTGAATGTGTAGAATACTTTTTATTAAGGGTCCCCAGTTTCCCCAGATTGATTTAAAAACATCCTCCTGCTGGGCGTTGGTGGTGCAGGCCTTTAATTCCAGCACTTGGGAAACAGAGGCAGGCAGATCTCTGTGAGTTCAAGGCCAGCCTGGTCTACAAGAGCTAGTTCCAGGACAGGCTCCAAAGCTACAGAGAAACCCTGTCTCAAAAAACAAAAAGCAAAAGAACAAAAAAATATCCTCACTTCTGAAAACAATTGAAGTAAGATCTATTGGAAATATGGTACATGTAAACATACTTTTATTTGTAAGAATGTAAATAGATATATGCACATATTTTATGTATCTACTGATATGAGTAAATGCATTAGCATATTACTTATTACTGCTAGGAAAATTATCTATCCACACAAAAGGCAGGCACATGTTTGTTACAGTTGTAAGAACCTTCGGGGCTGGAGAGATGGCTCAGCGGTTAAGAGCACTGACTGCTCTTCCAGAGGACCTGGGTTCAATTCCCAGCACCCACATGGCAGCTGACAACTGTCTGAAAATTCAGTTCCAGGGGATCTGACACCTTCACACCAATGCACATAAAATAAAGTTAAATAAACCATAAGAAATATTTTTAAAATTTAAAAAAAAGAGCCTTCAGGCACCAAATGTCACTTCAGTGAAGAAAAGATTAAAGGTTAGCAAACAAATTGAGTTTTCCCCCATAGTAATATGATATGCAGGGTCTATGTGTGTGTATGCGTGTGGCTATCTCTCCGTGTGTATCTGTGTGCTTACAGTATACTCAGGTAAACAGGTTGGCGAAATACTTTCTTAATAATGGAATCTGTTCAGACACTCTGAGCACTAATCTGAATTTTTCTTAGACCAGACAGGAAAAGGGTAGAACTAATGTTACAAAATGATTTGGTTATGCCCTAAATATGAAGCTCTGCATCTTTCTACATATAGTTCAGGAATGAAAAGGAAAACGCTTTCCTGATATGTGACCATGCTGGTGATGAAACACAGAGTGCCGTCCCGCAGGTTTGGATGAAGAGTTCTGTGAATCCTTAACAATGAATGCCCCTATATATTTTTTGAAATCTCATTACAAATTTCTCCTATTTCATTTCCTAAATTCCAGATTATTCTATGAGCCAGTCACAACACCTTGTGGGCATACCTTTTGCTTGAAATGTCTTGAGAGATGCCTAGATCATAATGCAAAGTGTCCACTGTGCAAAGACGCTCTTTTACAGGTAAACCACTCTTTCTTCCTTGGTTGTGTTAGCTTATTTTGTACTAACTCAGTGCTCAACTGGATCCTAAGCCACTGTACTGTGCTTGGCCAAAATACCTCCCCCCATCTCCCCCCCCCCATTACCATCTGTTTATTTCTGCTGTCTCCTAGACATCCTTCCTCTCTCCACAAAGTCCTTCAGGAAAATGAGGCAACATCTAGCTTTTCAATAAGTGTCAGTAATGAAGTTCATTTGTGTTAGAAGCAAAAACACGAAATAGACAATAAACACAAATCTTGGTTCTGGTCCCTTTGTGGTACTGCATAAACAATAATCTTGAGTAAATTTTGCTTCCACTATCCTTGAACTAGATAGCTCTGACTTCGGCATACAATGATGTTTGTTTGTGCTTAAAGAGGTCGGCTGCCTAAGGCCCCAGCTACCACCCCCTCAAAGAACCCTCTCAGATCATCCATGTGGTCTTTCTACAACTCCTCAGGAGCCACTGTTCTTATCAGCAGATATGCGGCTGCTTATAAGGCTTCGAGGAGTTCAGGTTCATTAAAATTAATGATACAAGCTTATATCTTCATGTGGGCCTTATGGGCTATCCTATAGCAAAAGAAAGAGACGTATCTTGCTTTCCTTCCTTCAGAGACTCGAGGATCTCAGCTTACAAACAGTATTAATATTGCCTTCCCCTTATCATCCCTGACAAGAGGCTGCAGGTGCTGGGCTATCTCTAGAGAATGGCAATGCAGGCTGGTAGTTCCAGGATTTGGGAAGCTGAGACAATGGCATTGTGAATGCAATGTCTACCTGAGTCACACAGGAAGACATTGTCTCAGGAAGAAAAGTGACTATTTAGAAGTTCTTATAGGCCCACAGAAGTGTATGCGGAGCCTCTCTTACCTCTGACATTGACAATAAGGAGCTAGAGTAAAGCCATCGTCCAGGGTAGCCTTGAGAATGAGAATGGGAAAGTGCTAATGTAATAGCTTCACTTAGATAAAGACATGAGATTTGCAACCTGATTGTAGATAAGATTCCCATGGTTCTTCCATTTAAATAAGATATCCATGCTGTGCTAACACTACAAAGTTCACACCAACAGAAGGAAAACATCTACCATATGCTCAGCCTCTAGAGAAAGCGCTGTTACCATTTTAGGGTGTCCACTTCCTGAAGTTTTGTTTGAGCATCAGCAGAGGGATCACTCTCCCACTTAGACTGTCTACCTCTTGAGGACTTGGGACTGGACATTATGGGTTTTTTCCTGTTGCCAGGCAATAGCCGTACCTGATAAGGCATCCAGAAGGCAGAAGCCGTGGGATCTCAGACTCAGAGGCTAGAAGATATTCTCATCTAGCTCTATATTCACACAGGGTCATACTTCCACCATTCAACAAAGTGATACAGATTCCAACCGTGTTAGTTGTAGAATAGAGACTCCTGGGGAAGAAACAAAATTGTCTGAAGCCAGCAATTCGGTACTCAGGAGCTCCCTCTGCTGAGTCCCATAGCAATCAGTTCTCTGCAGATATTAATTTTTTATTTATTATTATTTGAGAATTTCACGAGTACTGTATTTACTTCCTTTTTTCCTCTCTCCTTCCATCCAGTCCTGCCTATGTTTCCCCCCACTCCCTCTCAATTTTGTGACCTCTTATTCTTTAACTAGTGTTTCATATATGTGTGCATATAAATATATGACTACGACGTCCCAAGTCCAGTTAGTGTTGCTCATACGCGTGTGCTCTTAGGGCTGACCATTAATATTGGATGACCAATTAGGGGGCTTCTCCCTGGGGAAGCCTGGAGCTCCTCATCTAGGAGTAGGGCTTCATGGGATTTTCTCATTACACAAATAATAGGTTTTCTGGTGATGTCATTTGCTCAGGTCTTGTTTAGAGAATTGTATTGTTCAGATTTCATGGGTACAACTTTCCAGTCATATAGAGAAGGAAGCACACATCCTGGTCCTCTGGCTCTTGCCATCTTTCTGTTCCCTCTTTTGTGATGTCCTGAGCCTTACACGTAGGGATTCTGTTGTAGTTGTATCAGTTGGGGAGGAGCACCCCATGGTGGATTGTTACCTACATTTTGACCAGTTGTGACTTTCTGTACTGGTCTTTGTCTGCTACAAAAAGAAGCTTCTTCAGTGAGGGGTAAGAGCTGCACTTGCCTGTGAGTGTAAGGATAAGTATTTAGAGTACAGTTGCAAATCTATTATATTGCTTTAGGAAAGTGGAAGTAATAGGTTCTCCTTTAAGGTTCCATTGCTTTATGAGAAGATATTTTACCATTCATTGTTTGAACTTTATTATTAAATATACACTACTCGTAGACCTCTGGGTATACACATGGTAGGGATGTTTGGGAAGAGCAAGCTAGTGACATTCTAACCTAAGTGTGATTCTGAGTTTCAGTGATACCTAAGATGGTGACATAAACTGGCAACTGGACAACCACCTGTATTTGGCCGTTAGTGTATGTGTGGTTTCTATTTTAACTAAAGTTAAGACATGGAGACTTGGCAATATCTAAGAGCCAGGCATTCGATTGGAGTGGAGGTGGGCAGGGCAGCAAAGGCTATGGGAACACAGCCTTTTGATTCTCTGGATCCTTTGTGTTTCAGCACTTCCAAGATAGAGTTCGTAAACACAAAAATACAGTGAAAAGGAAATATGGTCCACCCTCTTTAGTTCAGACATGAACATCTCAAATCCAAAGCTTTACGGCATCTGTGAGATTTTCAAAAGCTTAATGCAACATTTGTCTTTGTTAAAATATTTTTAATTATAAATGTTCAATTGCATATTTTTTAGGAAAATCAAAGCTCTAACATCCAATATTAGCTTCCAAATTATGGGTCCAAATTACAACACACGCACAATTTGACTACTGACTACTGTCTGGGCTGCATCAGACTATATCTGGGCTACACACGATTCTTTGTGTTTTTTCCTGTGGACTGTATAATATTTCGTTACCTTGTTCCATTTCTAGTGCTTGCCATCAAGAAAGTATAGCAAGAACGTAATAATGGAAGAACTAATAGCTAAATTCCTGCCAGAAGAACTCAAGGAACGAAGGAAGCTTTATGAAGAGGAAATGGAAGAACTTTCTAAGTATGTCCATGCATGTTTCTGGCTTCCGTTTCACGCGTGTCAGCTCACGAAAACTGACACATCTCTTAGCAGGTTCTCCTTCAATGATATCGTATCGTTACTAGCTTGACATGGCCATGGGGAGAATATTTGCATCATGGAAGTCAACAAATGCTACAGATTGCGCCCCCATCCCTCTCAGAAGCAGTTGTTAAACATTTACCGGTGTGTCTCCTAAGAAGCTCATCAGGCAAAGCACAGAGCCACCTGATGCATCTCAGCACTAGGAAGTGTGTATAACGGGCTGGACTGAGTTAATGAGCAGCTTAATTAGGAGACCTCATGAGACAACTGGAGAATGCCTTCAAGTCCTTAAGCGGGTGATGGGTGGTTAAACAGTGGTGTGAGCCATACCTGGGGTTAAGGCCCAGTTCTATCAGTGAGTGTGTTTCGTGGTCATGGACATGCCATTTAACCTTTCTGGGATTCAGTTCCCTTGCCAGTGACCTGAAGCTGATAGCTCTTATATTATGGACTTATTTCGAAGACCCAAATGAGTTACTGCACAGCAAGCGCTTAATAAAAGGCAATAGTGGCTATACTCGCTGTGTTTTTCCTCTGCCGCACAGTGTGAGAGGCAAGGGCTTGGGATGGAGACATAATTGGATCTTCAAGGGCTCTCTGAGTGTTGTGCACTTAGCAAAAAAGCAGGAAATAATAGCTAAGTCCTGCACCTCTGGCTGCTGCCCTCCTCCCGGCCCTCCCTAAGAGTTCTCACAGCATTCTGATGGTAAACAGCTTCCTGAGGGAAAAAAATCACTGCTGTTTTATGCCCTCTGGGAAGAGACCATTTCTGAACTGTGCATCCCATTTGTCTGGATGTGCCTTCACTTCACATGTTTTTCTCAGAGACTAAAATTCTTTTATATTAAACTGCTCTGTACAGTTTAATCTCTTTCCTGATTCTTCACTTAGTCTTTAACCCAGTGGTTCTCAACCTTCCTAACGCTGTGACCTTTTAATACAGTTTCTCATGACATGGTGAGCCCCAACCATAAAAATATTTTCATTGCTACTTCATAACTGCAATTTTGCTACTGTTTGAATCATAATGCAAATACCTGCTATGCAGAATATCTGACATGCAACCGCTGTGAAAGGGTTATTTGACCCCCAAAGGGGTCATGACCCACAGATTGAGAATAGTTATTTTAACCTCTTTGAGTCCTTTTCTCAACTATCACTTAAGGTTGTCCTAATAAATAGTGGTACATACTGAGGGGCTTTCTGTTTAAAGGCATCTCAGACTAAACCCTTTTTAGGATTTATACAGATGGTCTTACACTTCTTAGCCCATTTAGATGCAGTGTCCCTGCACTGGTTTTACTAGATGATTCAGGGGACCAGGATCTATGAAGAGCTGACCCAGTTGGGGATTCCACATAGAGCCATATGTCTGAATTTTCAAGGGTATTTATTGAAAAGCAAATTCCTGCATCGCAATTCCAGAGTGAATACATCAGTACCTCTGAAGGTGTATTGGCCCAGTCATCTAGACTTAAGGGCCTCCCATTATTCTTATGTCCATGAGCATTTGAGCATCCCTGGGATACATTTGTCTTGGTGGTCTCTTGCTGCCTACTCCTCCTAGCTGGGACTGCTCTGAACAGTCTCTGAGAGGCTTGGCAAACTTGAGATGCATGTAAGGACTTTGCAGTACTGCCCATCTGGAAAGTTGGGTGCATTTATAACATCAGTGCTCTTCTTCAGGCCTCAAACAAAATGCCTGAAGCGGCCCAAATGAGAGAAAGGGA
>PVIU01005027.1:0-119717 GCA_004026605.1 Ondatra zibethicus
GAAGATCTTGATAATAACCATATGTACTTTAAATGATTACAAGATGCTCTTAGTTCATACATGACAAATTTGCAATGTAAGACCCTTTTACTGGCCTAGCCAGTCCTTTCTTCCTAACTCAAATTCTCCTTTCCCTAGGCAACCCAATGCTGAGAAATCATTATCTTACATATCTTTATCTTTTAAAATAAACCACACATATCACAATTAATTTTTCTTCTTTTTATAACTCCTTACTTCATTATTGCTTGTCATTAGAAATATTTATCAAATTAAAGAATACACTCTTAAAACCATAAAAATTGACTTGAATATCATGTTTATAATAAAATATTATATCTGTTAATTGCATTTGGTGAATCCTTCTCTAGATCTGCCAGAGAAAATAAGCATTATTTTGTCACTGTTACATTATTAAAGACTACTTTTTTATAAACAATTTTAAGTTTACACCAAAATTATAAGAAAAGCACATGAAGATACCCCGTATGCCTCTACCATAAACACTTGAGACATTAAAATGTTCGGATCTCTCACTGGTAATAAATTTTCCTATATTAACACATCATTATAATTATGTAAGCCCAAAGTGTACATTAGCGTTCACTCTTCCTATTCTATACTCTATACTTTGAAAACTTATAGTGGTGTAGATCTACCACTATATTATCATGGGAAGTATATTGCTTAATTTTATTTATTTAATATCCCAATTGCAGCTTCCCCTCCTCCTCACCTACCACCCCCTCTTTTTCCCTCCCCTCTGTCACTCACCTCAATCTACCTTGCCTCCATATTTCCTCAAAAAGGGGCATGCCTCCCATGGGCAGCAACAAAGCATGGCATATCAAACTGCCAAAAGACCAAGCATTTCCCCTGTATTCAGGCTGGGCAAAACAATCTAGCATATGAAACAAGGGGAACAATCATCCATTACTAGTGGGAGTGCAAATTTGTACAGCTACTTTGAAAATATATAGTAGTTTCTCAGAAAATTGGGAATCAATCTACCTCAAGACTCAGAGATACAATCTTGGGCATATACCCAAAAGATACTCAATCATACCACAAAAAAGTTCAGTTATGTTTTTGTAGCATTATTCATAATAGCCAGAACCTGAAAACAACCTAGATGACCCTCAACTGAAAAATGTTTAAAGAAAACGTGATACATTTACACATGGAATATTACTCAGATGTTAAAAAATTTGGTGGTATTTTTAATCCACCCTTTATCCCCAAGAATGTCATTCTTTAATTTACTCATATTTTTGTTTGTTTGTTTAGTACCTTTATACTATGGTATTGTATCAAATGTTTATGTGTTTGCTCTCAAACCACTTGTTGGATACAAATTTCTTAATTTCAGACAGGGACCTCCATGTTAGCAGGCCCAAGCCAGGGGCATCTGTGGAAACATGCCTGAGCCAGTGACCTCTACCAGAACAGGCCTGAGCCAGTGGCTTCTACAAGAGCAGGCTTGAGCCAGTGACCTCCAATGGAACAGGCCCAAGGCAATAACCTCCACAAGAACAGATACAAGAGAGTCACTACTGAGGGAGCTGACCCAGGCCAGAGATCCCTGTGGGATCAGGCACAATTCAGGGACCCCCCCCAAGGAAGTATGCCCTAACCAGAGACCTCTGCAGAACCAGGCCCAAGCCAGAGACCTATGCGGGAGGAGGTCCAAGCCAGGGACATCTGTGGGAACAGGTCTGAGCCAGCAACCTCTGAAGGAGCAGGCCTGAGCCAATGACCTCCACTGGAACAGGCTAATGTCAGCAACATCTGCCAGATCAGGCCCAATGTAGTGACCTCAGCAGGAGCAGCCCCAAAGCAAACAACCTTTGTAACATTAGGGCTAGCTTGTTTGGGGTTTCTGTCCTGCCCAGGTCACCCCAGCCATTTAGCCCCAGAGAAAATCACACAGAGAGTCTCCATAAGTTACAAACTGATTGGCCCATTAGCTCAGGCTTTTTATTAGGTCTTGTAGCTTATATTAACCTGTTAGTTTTATCTATGTTAGCCACATGGCTCAGTACCTTTCTCAGCATGGCAGGTTACATCCTGATTCTTTGGTGGTCTGGACAGGAATGTCGAGAGCTTTCTGCTTTCCAGAATTCTCCTATTCTCCTTGCTCCATCTCTACTTCCTGTCTGGTTGTCCCACCCATACATCCTGGCTAATGGCCAATCAGTGTTTATTTAAATCATGATTGACAGAATATGGACAATTCTCCTGCACCACTTCCCCCTCTTTTTTTTTTTTTAAACAAAGAAAAATATCCATAGTCCATTTTTTGGAAATGTGGGTGTAGTATTCCAGGCTACTTCCAGCACTGATAATCTTATGGGGACCCAAAGAAAATTTAGAGTTATGATCAATGGAACTGAAACAAAAACCAGACATCAATCCACACACGTATGAACACCTGATTACTGAGAAAAGAACAAAAAATATAAAATGGAAAAAAGAAAGCATATTCAACAAATGGTGCTGGCATAACTGGATATCAACATGTAGAAAAATGAAAATAGATCCATATATATTGCTATGCACAAATTTCAAGTCCAAATTAATCAAAGAGGTCATCATAAAACTAACCACACTGAACCTCACAGAAGAGAAAGTGGGAAGTACACTTGAACACATTGGCACATGGAAGCATTTCCTAATATATAACCCTAGTAGCACAGACACTGAGAGAAATAATTAATAAATGGGAAAAAATGAGAAGCTTCTGTAATGCAAAGAACATGGTCAACAGGACAAAATGGCAGCCTATAGAATGGGAAAAAAAAATCTTCACCAACCCCACATCAGACAGAGGGCTGATCTCCAAAATATACTAAGAACTTAAGAAATTGGTCATCAAAAGAACAAATAATCCAATAAAAAATGGGTTACAGACATAAATAGAAAACTCTCAACATAGGAATCTAAATTAGCTGAAAGACACTTAAGGAAATGCTCAGCATCCTTAACCACCAGAGAAATGCAAATCAAAACAATTCTGAGACTCCATGTTACTTTTGTAAAAATGGCCAAGATCAAACACACTGAGGAAAACTTATGCTGGAGAGGATGTGGAGTAAAAGGAACATTCCTGCATTGCTGGTGGGAGTGCAAACTGGTACTACTGCTTTGGATATCAGTATGGCAATTTCTCAGAAAGTTAGGAAACAACCTACCTACCCCAACACCTAGAAATACTGCTTTTGGGTATATACCCAAGGGATGCTGAATTGCACCACAAGGACATGTGCTCAACTATGTTCATAGCAGCACTGTTTGTCATAGCCAGAACCTGGAAACAACCTAAATGCCCCTCAACTGAAAAATGGATAAGGAAAATGTGCTACATTTACTCAACAGAGTACTATACAAATGAAAAAAATGACGTCTTGAAATTTGCAGGCAAATGGACAGATCTAAAAAACATCATATTGAGTGAGGTAACCAAGACCCAGAAAGACAAATATCATATGTACTCACTCATAAGTGCTTTTTAAACATAAAACAAGGAAATCCAGCCTAACACTCACAATCCCAGAGAACCTAGACAACAAAGAGGACTGTAAGAGAGACATACATGGATCTAATCTACATGGGAAGTAGAAAAAGACAAGATCTCCTGAGTAAATTGGAATATGGGGACCATGGTAGAGGGTAAAAGGGGAGGGGAGCAGAGAAAAATATATAGTTCAATAAAAACAATAAAAATTTTAAAAACAATAAAAAGAAGAAAAACAACACAAACTGAAACCACAAAACTGTCCCAAGGTTTTGGAAGGGGTCCATGTGGTCCAGGAATTTTCAACTTAACCATCATTTATTACATGACACATCCCTTCTCTCTGGAATGCATATAATTATTTTTGTAGAATAAGAGTTGTTCTGAGATATTTTGTTGTATCCTGAGAAAGAAAGCTTTCTTAGATTTGGTGGGCAGAGTTAGACAGTAGTTAACTGCATTGGTCTGGAGGTCTGTATAGAGAGGAGACAGGAAGTGATAAGGCAGGACAGAGATAGGATCTCAGCCTTTTTGGATGGAGACAGAGGTAGGGATTAACTAAGGGCTGCACTGCTGTTTCTCTGATCTTTCAGGTTTTTACCCCATTATCTGACTCCTCGTTTTGATTGATAAAGATTAATTAGATTAATGCTTCATGTGGAACCCAACATGGATTTACGGATCTTGCTCTGTTTTGTAAAGGGGGGGAATGATATAGAAATGATAGGATAAAAGGGTATATTATTGAATCTACTTTTAAATCAAGAATTCAACTAACAGTCTTAAATATTTTATATGGAATTTTTGTGTATTGGTACAAATTTGAGTTTATTTTTGTTATACCACATATATATTTATACTCTTAAGATATTTTTCTGTATTGAGACAAATTTAAAGTTATTTTTGTTAGAATATATTGTACAAGGTATTGTACCTATACAGCTTTTTAAACAATGTAATACAGATTCTAGACCTTGAAAGTTATTATTACAAACTATTTAGGATAATAAAGAAATACAGGTTAGTAGTTAGTCACCTATTACAATCAAACTTGTAATCATGTTAGGTATGTTTTCAAGGTCAAATATAGATATATTTTAGATAGAAAGGTGGTCTTCAAACACTTCAGAGATCTACAAAACATGAAATTTAAGATGTTTTAAAAACTTAAGGGTTTTGTTTATGACAATGTGATTTGCCTGCTCCTGGCATAGCCAGTCTCCTTCAGAGAAGATGTTGGGTATTGAAATTTCATATGGAGTTTACCTTCTTTGTGACAAAAATTTGTCACTGGGCAAGAAATTACCCTTGCCTCGACTGCTGACAGTAAGTATGCTTTCCTATCTCAACAAGTAGGACAGAAAGAAAAACAACTGCCTAACTTTTCCAAGACAGGGTTAGAAAGTCCTTCAAAATTTCCTGCTTCTGAAAAAGGTCTGTCAGATATCCTGGGAATGTAGGCAAATATGGATGCCCCAATGATACAGAGGAAACTTGGGTGACTGTCCAGGCTGTCAGATGTTTCTGTCATTTCTTAATTTTTGGAAGTTGTTTGCTCTGAACTTCTTGTTTACTGAGGTAGCATTATTTCCTTCTCAGGTTATTGATGGTGTTGAAAGCTAGATAGTTACAGTAATAATTCTCCTTATTAACAAATTCAGAAAAAGACTCACAAAAGAGGTATAAAGTGTAAAGTTAAGAGACATTATATTATAGTTTTGGGTTGCTAATGTAATATATGATAGAAAGGGAATTAATTAGGTACAACATTTTGGACTCATTAAGATAGGGTACATAATGGAGTATTTTCTCTGAATTCGTCTAACATAAATGAACTGGACACTATTAATGTAATTCTTATCTGTATAACTTTGTATATAATTATTGTAATTGTTGTATACAGCTTTTCTATGTTAGTTAAAACCTTCACTTTTTACTTAGACAAAAAAAGGGAGAAATGTGTGATCTTTCGTTTGTTCTCTGACAAATAAAGCTTGCTAGAAGTCAGATGGCAGAGCTTAGAAACTAGTTATCCATAGAGCTCTGGAGGTCTATACAAAGAGGAGACATGAAGAGGTAATTTGGGGGCACAGACAGGATCTTGACCTTTTTGGATGGAGGAACAAAAGAGGTAGAAAGTCACTGATGGCTTTTCTGCTGCTTCTCTGATTCTGGCTTTTACCCTGAAATCTGACTCCTGACTTTTATTGATAAAGATTAATTATATTAATGCTTCAAAGAGTGAAGTGTATTTCCACAAATTTTAGAGCTTCAAGAGTTGACATAGTCATATAAAAGGTAACAGAGCATTATTTTAGTAAAATGAAAGAAACTATGCAAGTTTGAACCATCACTACTGTTAAACATGACTTCCATGAAAGTCTTAAATTTCTTTAATTTTAAGAGCCCAGAACAGAATATAGCCTGCTTACAGTCTATATTTTATGAACTCATCTGCCTTCTGCTAATATATAATGGTGCTTTTATGACACATTAAATTTCTTCCTTTCTTTAGAAGAAACTGAAACGTAAATGACGGCTTCATTTTCTTTAATTCCACACAGACTTATATTTCCCAAATTGCTGTTTCTCTTTCCTCCATTTAGAATAGTTGGATGTTTCCTCCCTTTCCCCCCAAAAGCTTTTCAGTCTCACTGCATCTATGTTTTGTATGTATGTGTGTGATACCTCCTATTGCCTAGCATAAATAATCAAGTGAAATTTGAATTATTCATCCAGGAAGCTACCAGCTAAAGCAAAGAAGAAAATATGGAGCTGGCAGTATGGGAATATTTAGAGATGGCAAACAGTGGCATAGATCTTGAACTCTCATACCTCCCTTCCAGTCTCTACTCACTCAGCAAAACTTAGAAATTTCTTTTTCTCTCTCTCTTGGAATGGGCGAGCCCCAGGGTCACTGTGAGAGGCAGAGGGTGAAGTTTGCCTACCTGCTGTGAGCCTTGTAACAAGGAGGGTGGTAGCAAGGTGTGACTTCACTGGACTTGGCATAAAAGCTGTAATTGAGTCACAGGGAGCTGGGTGGTGTGAAGTTTACATAGGCAGAACTCAGTGACAAATAGCTGAACCCAAACCTTCAGAAATGAAAAAGGAGACAGTGAATCTGCAATAGAGATACATTGATAAGTTTCAAACCAATGATTGACACTCTCTTTTCTGTCTCTTCTGCTATGCCTTGACAATATCACTGTGTTTTAAAGGAATAATGTGGAGCAGATCCAAGTATAAAGTCCCCAGTGTTTTCAGAGTCCCTGAGAACATAATTCCTAAGATAAATCAATCCAAACGTTTGCACAAACTTGGAAGAGCTTTCAGGAACAGTTACATTTTATTAACTCAGTCTTCATTAGGGGACTTCTCCGAAAAATCCAATTTATCTTTCAGTACTCCAACAAATTTACTTGGGCTTCTTGTGTATGGGTGGTAAAGCTGTATGCTCAGTAATTGTACATATACATCTACATCCTGCCATGATTATTTTGCAAGTTACCTGACCACAAAGGCTTTGCCTCTTCATTAGTGTAGTTCCTAACTATCAAGTAAAATATTGTGTAAACACAATATTTTATTTGTTTATTTTATACAGTATTTTAGGAAACTACCTTGACATCCATTTCCATCATTACATGCAAGAACTCTGATTTAGAGTGATAACTGTACACCCATCCATTGAGTGTGTGACTCATCTATATTCATATAGACATAAACACATCTAGAAAGCACTGTAGTTTTTTTTTTATTTTAAGTTAAAGGCTCATTGCTTCATGACACAGAGTTTTGATGAAGTTCTTTGATTTGAAATGTCACCAACCTTCGCCACTATGAGCAGATAACGCTTACTTTAAACTCCAACAATGCTACCCAACCATCCATCCATTTATTCTCTCAGCCAAAATCAAGTAAGACATATCTGTCCACAAAACAGAATGTGAGTGGCTGAAAACTTTGCTTTCTGGCTATCAGGTGACATACTAAGACAGAGGAATATCTTATCTTCTTCACAATTCTGGCAGAGCCAACTTGAAAATCCCAAATATAGCATGCAGAACTTTATATAAAAGAAAAACACATAGGAAGGTTCAGTTATAACGTCACGATTTCAGGCAGCACAAAATGAACACGTATATGGCCAGGTCTGGAATAACCCTGATGCCAACAACAGGAAAGAGAGCTGGCGAAGAAGCCATGCACATCTCCCCACCATTCTTATGACTACTCCCAACCATGGAGATGATCAGTCCCCATTAATCCTGAAGCTGCTACAGCAGGCTACGTTTCACCGCTTTTGCTTTGGAAGAGGGTTCAGTACCACATAGAATCTATACAGATGCAAAATTTCTGTGTAGTAGAACCAAATGTGATAGACTTTATGTATTTGAAGGTAGTAAGCAGATTTTGCATGTAACAATAAAGAGGTTGGACACATTTTTCCTGTCTTGTTTCAGTTAGACCTCAAGTTTCAGGCTCAAAGATTATGAACTGTGAAATACAGTAGAATACGGTCCTTTTCCTGACATGTCACTGCTCAGTTGGTCTGGGCAAAATTTCTGAACTATATGATCTTCCATATACCTATTTTGGAAAAAATAAGCATAATTCACCTTCAAATTTGTGTTATATTCTCAAGGATGTACATGATAACTGGATGAGAAATAAAACAAGTTATTGATGAGTATGTCTAACAATATGTCCCTACTTTGTTTTAAGATTATGAGTGGATGGGAGTAGCAGATAGGTAGAGATGAGTAGGATGTCTTCTATTTGTACATGGAATGCCTCATTATGGTAGATCATACTGGGAGTAGAATCAGATTAAAGGGATCTCAGGCTGAGATTTTTGAATTATACTTTACTCTGTAATTTTGTTTGCTTTATTTTCCTTTCCCTTTTAATGGTAAGGATTGAAACAGGGAGGCTTTGTGCATGCTAAGCAGCCAGTCTATTACTGAGTCACCTCTCAGTTCTGTTTTGCACATGTTTTAAACGGCAATGAGTAATGAGTGAACTTCTATTCTCACTGCATTTCAATTAAAGATAAGGAAACCATACTATGCAGATAGTTTATGAAAAGAGACCAGGTCAAACTATAAGCCCTGTATGCATAATATTTTCTTTGATTTAAGGTTATTAAGAATGCTTGGAATCTAGTGCAGATGCCAGGGAACTACTGACAACCTAAGAGACAGTCAAGAAAGAAGAATGGACCTCAAAGAAGTACAAGTCCCTTCTGAGAACAGGGCTAGAGTTATCAAGGTTAACTTAGATGATAATATGATTGTCCCGCTGTGTCCTGACTATTTTAAGGAAGTCTATTCAGATGCTCTGCCTGGAAACTCAGAGAAAATGATGTTAAGTCAAAATAGTTGTTTTATAGACCTGACTCTAGAACAACAGACATTTATGAGCCATGTGACCCATGTGTACCAGTGTCCTGACTTAAACAGTTGGTTATATTCCTTTTCTTGCTAAATGATGTGTGTGTGTGTGTGTGCGCACATGCATGTATACACATGCTCGTATGCCCTTATAAAACACACCGAAGTCAGATGAACTGTAATTTTGATAATGCTTTAATCTATTCATTTTCTTACATATAATTTAATGTTATTTTTGCAATTATTAGGAAATGTCTAGGTTATAGAGTTGAAAACCACTGGGGGAATAAAACTGCCTTAAGACACAATATAATACAAACTTTCAATCAGGAAGGAACAAGTTCAAGAGATGTATTGGGTAGCTGTAGAAAGGTTCTTGAAAACGCTAAAATAAGAACAGGGAAAATTGTATCTTTGTTTCAGTGTTACATAATATTTTCAAGATAAATACATAATAACAAGTATTTCAATTAAAATTAAAGTGTTTTTCATGTAAAAGTTTTAAAATGTAACATGCTATGAGTCACAGGATACTAAGAGCTGCCTAAGCATTTACAATATCATATATTCTTTCTAACTTAACTGAACCCATGTCTCTCTCAGAGACAAGTTTGCCTGTGATTACGACCCCATAATGTTTTACATTCTCCCAAGGATACTTCATCTTTATCCTCCAGTTCTCCTTAAGTAGTTTGACAGACGAGCCGTTACTCCCAGTCTCTCTCTAGGAACACACTCCTATATTCTTTTCCACTTCATTCCTCTGTCTGAAATGTTCTTGTTAGTTATAGAGTGGCCCTCAGTCCAATGACTGGCAAAAGTAGACTTAAAAAAACAAAATCATCTGTAAGCCCAATACCAGCTAGCCAGGCCAGTTTCACATAATAATGGGGATGATTGCTTCACTCTCAAGGTTTTGCTATCAATTAAGATGGTTAGTTGCCAAATATACCAAGTACAAGATGGAGTTTAGCCCCTTCATTAGGGTTAGGAACGATCTGAGACCCAACAAATGACCAGCCATAACCACCACTGTTGGCAGTCTCTTTGCCTCACTCTTGATTAGATTTGCACATGCCTACGAGTGTTCGGGAATAGTTCCTATTTCAGACGTCTGTGCTTGTGATGTCAAGTGCAACATCTTCAAACAGAGCCTCTCAAGGCAGAATCTTTTAATCCCTCAACATTGCTCCAAGAGTGAACTCAGGCCCCTTATCTCCAAAGCTGCTGGCCTGCTGGCTTCTAACTGCCTGAATACATTTTAGTATTCCCCTGGACTCTTAACAACTTTTCAATTAGGGTGAAGTTTTCCACAGCATTAATCACCTTTGACAAAGTGAATCAGAAGCAGCCAACCTTTCTCACAACCCACGAGTAGTAACACTCTTCTATGGCTGATTGTTCCAATGCATAAACAATGTTTTCCTCTTTAATTCTGTGAGGTTTGTGGCTCAAAACCAATGCTAAATTTTAACAATAGGAAACTCAGCTGACCTCATTGTATGGCTCTCCAATCTCTTTGTTCTTCTCACTCTTTCCTCTGAGCAGGTAATTAAAATATACATTTTTATATGCTTGTGAAATTTGGAGTAGTTTGGAGAAACCCAGCTTTCCAATGTTCTCCCATTTAGTGACATCATTATTTATAAAAGTCCATTGCTTCATGATAAGATAGTTAGCATATGCATTTATCTTTAACACCTTTAACAATTATGACAAGTAATATTTCATGAATTCTTTCTTATTTAGGTCTTGGGCTAGTGTAGGATGGAGGCAGAATGAAGTTGATTCCACATTAGTCTTGTACATTCCATTTTTTTCTTATTGCTTCAAATGACATCATCACCTATCTGAATAATTTGCATAGCTCCTTTTCTAGAGGTTTTCATTAACTTTTCATCTCTCCTCTCCCCTCTTTAGCCACTCATCAACCTGTGTTCCTTTACTTGCATAATGTAGGCTGAAAGCAGATGCTCTCCCCACTCTCATCAGTATCAGGTCTCACAAAAAGTGTGACATGAGTTTTTCAAGCGTCTTCCTGCAGGTCTCTTGTCTCTCTGCTCTTTCTTCTCCATTGGCATTCATAAATACCTAGAACTTTATTCCAAACACTGTCTTTGACTCAGCAGCAGCAGCATCCATGAAGCTTGTCAGAAACCCAATGCCTCACATCTACCCTTGACCTAACTAATCAATTCACATCATAAACAAATTCAGGACTTTTCTGTTCACAGTGATTGGGGGAAGCACCTATCAGCAACACAAATCTGCTGCTTTTCAGATAGAATATCTTGATTGACATTTTACTTTGGACAGAATACAACCAGTGGAACAGATACCCTTTCCTATGGCTCATGAACTTCTAAGTATTCTGACACTGACAATTTTTTTTTCTCCTTCGGTCCCCTTAACATAGAGACCTCAGCCACAGGAATGATCGTTCTTTTCTATCACATCCTTTGAGGCCTTAGCTTTTACTATTCTATCTGTTCATAAGACTTCCCCTTCAACCTTACGTGCCTGGCTTGTTCCTATCCTGGGGGTCAGGGCAGTTCTTGCGTGAATGTTTAGATGTGTACACCTGTATAGGTAGATATGTGTGTTTGGGTGTGCATGCACACAGGGAGTTTAGAGATCACTCTCAGGCTTCTTCCTCAATGACTCTACACTTTTGTTGTTCTTTTTTTCTCACTGGTGCCTGAAAATTTCTGACTCATCTAAGTTGTCTGGCTTGTGAGACCCTGGGATCTGTCTGCCTCTGTAGGACCCAGCCATGATAAGCTTAATAGGAACAGACCACACAAAGGAAGTTCTTAATGTTCCAACCATTATCACCTGCCAGTGTAGGACCCAGCCATGATAAACTTAATAGAGACCTGAGTCTCAGTAGTTAACCTGGAGACAGTACCTGATTGTAGGAAGAACCACAAACTGAGATTACCCAGGCACTACCCAGGAACAGACCATCCAAAGGAAATTCCTAACATTCCAACTGTTGTAGATAGGTTGTATATAGAACCTGCCTGCACACATTCACCAGGACACCCCCAGAAAAATGTCAGCCAATCAGGGATCCTGAACCTTAGAAATCCCTCACCCCTACCTTTACTACTATAAAAACCCAACTCTATCTGAGCTTGGGGCTCTCTGATCATTCCAGTACGTTTGACACACGGAGAGTCCAAGTTTGCAAACTTGTGTAGAAGAAAGGACTCGGTTTCTTTGTTAGTTTGGGGGGACTTTGCAAATCTGGGCATAACATCTCTATTTTTCCATTGTTGGAATTTTACCAAAAAAAATTATCAAATTTTACTTCAATGTTGAGGGTCAAACTTAGTTCTTTAGGTTGTGTACTGACTGAAGTATCTCCCCAGGTCATCTTTAATTTTTGTGTTATCTTATATATCATTTGGTCAATGACAATGCCCCTTAATCACATAAGAGTAGTCACATGATCAGTCTCTGTTTTAAGTGCTTAGCTTTAATTCTCTGCTTGACAGTTTATTGTCATCTGACATGTTGTCTGCTTGTTTGTGTTACCTTTCTCCATCTCTACAAGGTCCTTGTTAGTCTTTTTGTTGCTGTTCTTTTTTGTTTGGTTGGTTGTTTTTTGGATTTTTGAGACAGGGTTTTTCTGTAGTTTTTGGTGCCTGTCCTGGAACTAGCTCTTGTAGACCAGGCTGGCCTCGAAATTTTGCCAGGCAGTGGTGGCACAGGCCTTTAATCCCAGCACTAGGGAGGTAGAGGTAGGCTGTTGCTGTTCTTGTTGTTATCGTCAGCACTAAAAATATGTGATCTTCACAACCAGTAGTTATCCAAACAATGAATATTGAACAAAAGTTGACAAAAGAAGAAAGGGATAAGAAATAGGGCATGTTGAGAATATTCGAGTAGGGAGCCCAAGAAATGGCCCTTAAGAATTTTGAGAAGGGATGAAGCTGAAATATCTAGCCACCTTAAGTTCAGAGTTTGAAAGCATGGAAGGACTTCATTACTTTGAGAACAGTTTCTTAAATAGTATAAACATGCTGGTTGAAGACATTTCTTTCTACGCTGTTTCTAACAAAAGAAATTCTGACTTTTTAATTTTCTTTTAAGAAAAAAAATTCTTTCCATAATTTAGCAGAATTTAATGTGACCCTTACTAGGGCAAGTGGGTCTTTGAAGCAGTGCTCATGCAGAGCAAAATATATTCCAGCTAATAGCCTTTGATATGCCCTCTCTTGTGTAAACCAAAGTTTCCAGAAAATCTCTACTTTTTACTGAACTTTCCGTAAAATTAAAATTTTACGGTTAATTAAAATTTCAATGGTTGTGGAAAGTTCAGGATACTGTAAGTCCAGAGCTTAGTTATATCATCCATATATTTATCCCCTTAATGTTATAGGGTACCCACCAAAGAAGACCACTCAGACATATTCCATAGCCAGTAGAAAGTCATGATTACAGCCAGTTGGACCTCATTCAGGCATTTGGGACCCAAGTGTAGCACCAAGCATTTAGATTAAGAGGATTTTAAAGGCAAAAATCACATCCTGAAAACTCCATAGGCAATTGTAGGGGACGAGGATATGTGCAAGCAGGCAGTGTATAAGATAAATAAGCAGTTAGTTGGAGAGAGGGGTCTGCATAGGCAGGCTGTATAGCAGAAGATAAGTTAACTGGGGCATCTTGACCTCAGTTTTCTAGAATTCATAGTTGGGTAATTTTTTTTTCTTGGGACTTCTCATGAAGGAGATCAAATTCTAGTTAAACTTGAAATGCAAGAATGCAAGAACCTCTTCACTGTCATTTTCTGTTACACTATTAATCATTTATTTACCCTCTTCTGTATGTGACCCGATATCTTTGTGATTATTAGCTAAATCTTTTGGAATGTACAACAGATACTAGTTTCCACCACGCAAAAGGCAAAATATATGGTCAGATAGTGTCTGAGGTCTATGGCAGAGACTGTCTTGAATTGCTATAAACTATTTATTTGATATCTCCATCAATGTATTTAAAAGGTGACTTAATTTATGACTTTCTGTGTTTCAATACTATAAAAACTCTATAAAAACTTCATAAAAATGTTACCACATTGAAACCTAAGATTTCAATCTGCATCGGCAATCCGGGGCCATAATCACTCATACTTGGCTCCAGCATAAACATTTGTGGGTTTTTTTATGTGTTGTTTGGTTTTTTGGGGTTTTTGTTTCTTTTGCGTTTTTGTTTGTTTGTTTATGGAAGAATTGTGTTTCTGCAGCTACATTTGCCTTAGCCCTGTAAGTGTTCACATGGCATCAACTGACACATCTGTAAGGGTCAGAAAAGTGGCATAAATGTTAAGAGTCTCTAACAGATACCATAGGGATAGCAGAGGTTAGCTCTGCCACTCCCTCTCCTCATTCCCTAGTTTTGACCCTAAACTGAGATAATGATACGCATTTCCACTCTCTATGTTTTATGTTTCTAGGATAACATGTCATTTTACCTTTGTGAGGACAGAGCCTTTACTTGACTCTCTCATCTGATTTTTAGATTAAAAAAAATGAGCACAAAGCAACATGAGCAAATATGTGCTGTATGAATGACTGAAAGGGGAGGAGACTTCATTTCTATGAGGGACTTGAAGGGCCGGGAAATGGAAGTTGCAGAGAAGGGCTGGCTATTCATTTAAATCAGAGAAAATTGACATGACAAAGATACCACTTCACGATCGGCACATTTATGGAGACTCAGTCTTGTATTTTCACCAGATGAAGAAATCTTAGGGACCCAGTTCACCCTTTATATTAATTGGAACTATTTGGTCTTACCATACATATATTCTGTGACTTCTGTTCCACCCTGTTTCTTAATATCAGCTGAGAAGCATGTAAACAGAATAAAGGTAGGTTTCCTGTATGTAACAAGGAGTCCGCTTGTTTGTCCCAGCTGCCCAGAACAGAAATAATCACACAGAAACTACATTAATTAAAACATTGCTTGGCCCATTAGCTCTAGTTTCTTATTGGCTTACTCTTATATTAATTTAACTCATTTCTATTAATCTGTATGTCGCCACGTGGCAGTGGCTTAACAGCAAAGATTCTAACTGGCGTCTGTCTCAGGAGGAGGAGGATTCATGGCATCTTCTGACTCTGCCCTTCTTCCTTTCAGCATTTAGGTTCATCTTCCCTGCCTACCTAAGTTCTGCCCTATCAACAGGCCAAGGCAGTTTCTTTATTCATTAATGGTAATCACAGCACACAGAGGGGATTCCCACATCACCTGTTGGCTGCCATTCACTGGAGCATTTATATAAACTGCAAGGGTAGAGGACCAAAGAAAGTTGGTTAACTAAATGGGAAGTAAGGAAATCAATGTTTTATCGAAGGAAACAATGTTCAAATGGTCCAGGCCCTAATGCCTGGTGAACAGAAACTGTGGTAACTCTTTGAAAGTGTCCCTAGATAGTAGCATCACACCACTTGAGATCCTATTAGGATCCACTGCCAGGAACAAATGAATAATCATTTAAATAGACCCTTAATTGGGGGGTGTGCAGCATGGTCAAAGGGGAGAGATTAAACCACTTATTAACAATTAGTTTTCTGAAAAGTACTAGGGGATTCTTAGGCTTTCATCACAGAATGGAAAGTAAGAATTTGCATACCCATTCTAATGTTGATTACAAACACAAAAGATGACTGTCTCTTCTTGGCAGCTTTCTGCATAGCCCAGTGTGAAGGTAATAGTTTGAAATACGCCAAGTGAAAACAAAACAAGCAAACAAAGGCATGCATCTAATCACTAGCTCTGCGGTATTTACCGCTTTGTGTGTATGTGGGGATTGGGGCTAAAGAAAGATGCATTGTATGTTAGCCAAAGAAAGTGAGAAAATGTTTGCTAAGCATAACATACCAAATGAGTACGAATATTCTCTGTTAAAATCATTTCCAGTAAAGTTTGAAAGAAAGCAAATAAATTAGTGGATATATAAATAACACAATAAAATTATACTGATTATTAGTAATATTAAAATAGAATTGTATATCTGATTTTAATCTTGGTTGATGTCTTGATTGGATCTGGATTCAAGTAAGAGATGTGCTTCTGGGATGGTCTGTCAGGACATTTCCAGGAAATATTACCTGAGCGTAGAGTAGCCAGTACATTCCCAGGGATAGCCTGAATATCAAGAGATTTGAAGCAAGAGCAAAGCTGCTTGCCTCCTTTGCTTCTTGCTGCTTGGTGTGTTCTTGTTGTTGCGGCTGCTGTCATCCTTCAGTGGCATCACAAGCCAGCATCTTTGGACTTGCAGCTCTGAAGACCAGCAGCCCTCCAAAAATTCCCAAATCTTTCCTGGGACTGCTGGACATTCAGCCTCAATGGACTGAGCAACTACCAGGTCTCAGGATTTCCAGTGTACACATGACCATTGTTGGAATACTCAGTCTCTGTTGTGAGCCAACGTAATACACCCCTTTTACCCATCCCTATTGGCAGTGTTACTCTGTAAAACCCCAATACACTGCATAAATTTTTATTACCTTCCTACGGAGCAAAAGATTGTTTAATTTAAAGTTGTGATAGTCCACTAAATCAGTTAATTTTCTATAACCATGATAAGATGCCATAACCAAAAGCAAATTATAGAAGAAAATGTAATTTGGCTAATAGTTGTTGTACCAAGTATATCATGGTAGGGAGGCATGATGGTGAGAGACTAGGAATTAGACAGAAGTCCTTGGTAGGAAGGCAGACAGATAGGAAGAGGGACCACAGCCAAGATGGCTGGCTTCTTTCTCATCCTTCTCATCTGAGTTCTTTGTTGCTTAAAACAATGGCCTTATGGGGGTTTTCTCCTGCCCATAGGCCTCTGCTGATGAACTGGCTCAATGAATTCAAAGCAGGATCAGAATGCTTATATAATAACTGTGGGCCAATCAGCCATCCATCCCATCTTTCTTCAAAACGACAAACTGGCCAACCCTAAATTAGGGGAGGAAACTCTTCAGAGTCCCAGCCCTGCAGAAGAGAAAGGAGTTTTGGCTTCCAATATCCAGCCTATGCTTTGCAGAGTGTCTTTTTCTGTGTCTGCTATATGTGTGTGTTTCCTCACTGCCCCATTCCCAATAAAATAAATACCTTCCTTCATCTGCTGATTCTGTTTGCAGTGCTAGAAATATCTCCACTCCTCCCTGTTGCACTTGAGATTTTCCATGCTTTTTAAATCCTTTATCTGGCAGAGAAAATGAATCAAATCAAGATCCCTAAACAGTAACAGTGGTGTGAAGCTGAGGGATCACAGATTTATCCACATAGAGGAAGCAGAGAGAGAGAACACAGGAAGTGAAGTGAGGCTCTGAACTCGCAATGCCCAACTCAAATGACACTTTCCTCCTCCTGCAAGACTGCGCCACCACCCCCAACAGTACTGTTATGGGGCACCCAGCAGAGGTGACTCATTAGTTTACAGTCAATTAAAAATCTTTATTTAAGCCAGTTTGAACTACATTTATGTTTTCAAGACCTAAGTGTAGTCCCAAGCCTTTAGAGAAAGGGGCTCTTAAGAACAGTCTTGCTCAGCAACTGCATGGGGGGGGGTGGTGGTAGGGAGTTTGCACAAGAGGTCTCCAAGACTGGAATAAACTGAAGGTCAATGACTCCAAAGAAATGACCTTCAGTGTTATCCCACTCCTGGAGACCCCTTCTGCTATGCAGGCATTCTGCCCCCCCCCCCAAGTTCCCTATAACAAAATACTGTTTTTCTAAAATTCAGCCTCCATGGCCCAGAAATTTCATTATTTGAAGTTGAAAGACACCCCCCCCCAAAAAAAAAACCACCTAGCTAGAAGTGGCTTTGGTGACTGTTGAATTTCCAGGACCTAGATCCATTACTCTCAAAGACACCAGGATATTCCTGTATCATTTTTATAAGTCATTTATCCAGCACCCAGATTAGAAACCCATAGATACTTGGTATGGAGAGGAGAAATATTGTCTCATGACTCCTGAGACCATTCTCAGCACAAAGAAGATTTATTTGCCCTAAAGATTCAGAGGACAGTGGATAAGAGACAAAGACAGGAGATAGAGGATGAGGGAGAAAGGAAAGGGAACAGGGGGAGGGGGCAAGAATATATGTCCCAGAGGGCAAAGGACTGCCTCTGGATAGAGAGGAGACAGACCTGGTCCATAGGAAAATTCCACCTTGTAAAGGCAAAGGGGAAACCCAATATCAAGATGAAGTATTTGATCTAGATTAGTCACATTAATTAGGTGAGCTAAAGAAGGCTTTTTATGGCCAGACTTCAATACTTTGATAGATGGACCTTGGTAGTCAGCCTCAGGAAGAAAAAATTGCCAAATGAGGGTATAGACCTTGGCAGTTAGCTTTAGAAATGGGAGAAGGTTGAAGGGGAGGGGAGAGGAAGGGAACAGATAAAAATGTATAGCTCAAGAAAATCAATAACAAAAAAGAAATGTAATCTAACAGTTTTTTGACATAGCAGAGGGAATGGGAGATTAGGGCAAGGCCTGCAAGTGCTACTTGCCCAAGTGGTCTAGTGTCTCTTCAAGCATAGTTTATTTTAAATTTCTTTATTAACCAAACAATATCACAAAAATTGACTCTCTAAAGCATTTAATTTTAAAATATGCTTTGTTAGTAAAAATGAGCAAACTACGTAGTCAACAGTCTGGATATGCTGATAGCACAGGGAACACAGTATGTACTAATGCCTGAGTTCTGGAAACACTGACTGACCTCCTAGACTCAGCTTTGGCACTACCACAGCCTCTGCTGCAAATCACCATGCAACAGCAGGTCCCCAACTCTTCTGAGAGCATCTCCTACCTGGGGCAGCTTTCCACCTGTCTAGCTTTCCACGCCCATATTTCCATTTCCTAGTCTCATATCAACCATTAAGATCCTTTTGATGTCCATCTATAAAATACAATTCAGGACTGAACTATTGCTTCCTGACTTGAGTCCCTATCTTTGTTGTACTTGATGAGAGAGTGTGACCGTTAATCCAAATAAACCATTTTCTCCCAGAGTTGCTTTTGGTTAATGTTTTATCTCAACAACAGAAAGCAAACTAGGACCAAATGTTAACCTCTGGTTTCCACGTTATTTATGGAGACACACACATCCACTCACACACAAGCAAACCCCTCACACACACAAACATACTGAATGAAAGAATGAGTAAATGAGTGAATATGGTTTTGTTCACCTTCCTCGGTTTTTACTGCATTAAAAACTTTCATTTAAAAGCTGCTTCTGTGATATGCTAAGATGTTCAAATGCTAGATGAGCTGTAAAACAAACTATTAAGGGTCTATAACATGGTACTTTGTCAAAATGTTTAATCTCAGTGATATTTATTTTAAGTGCCATTATCGGATTCCCCGTGGAAGAATGATGTTGGTCGTTTAGTAATGTGTAGTAACACTCATTGCATCAGAGGGAATAACATTTAAATATACAACATAATGGGAAGAGCTTTGAAATGTAGAATTTAAACTGGCATGGCCAAAGCTCTTTTTTTTTTCCTGGCCCTTAGAATGTAGGACCCTTTTCCCACATGTAACTTAGTATCGGAAATGAAGCAGTTCTGACTGGAGTTATCTCATTACTGACAGTCGGTCCAATGCAATGCTTCCAATTATTTGTGCACTAACTAAAGTGTGTGAATAGTCAGACTCCAGAGAAACCCTTTCTAATTTAGAGCATCTACATTAATGGTTCTTCTGGTATCTGTTGAAGGCACTAAAAGGCTCTCAACATCAGTATGACAAAAAAAAGATTTGTCTTTGAATTGATATTGTAAATGATGATATGCTGTAAACCTTGCCAGGGCAATTGGAAGTTGATATGGAATATGACTCTAATGTCTTAAGTGACTACAGAGCCCTTTTGAAAAATTTCATCTTCTTTCACCCTTGAATATTACTCTACAGCCTGCACACATGAGTCAAAGCTGGTGCTTCCTCAAGTCTCTCATGCAGGGAAGTTGAAGCCCAATGACTTGCAGTTTTTAGAAAAAACCCTTCTCTGAGGCATCACAGGACAATTTAAATTGTCTAGGAAGTGGGGGATGAAAGAGATCTGGGCTTGAAGCCTCCTCTATTGTCAATGGTCGTGCCTTCCTCTGATGGGTCCAATGCCTGTCTGAGGAAGTTAAGGACATGGGGTCTGGTGTAAGATTCTTTGGGTTTGAACCCACAGTGTTCTAGAAGCTAAGCACATGCAGCTTTTCTGTCCCTGCTGGTCACTTGTTGTATGTATTAAATAGGATTGCCAAAACAAAATATAGAGGGGATTGAGCAGCATATATTAATTTTATCACAGCTATGGATGTTCAAACACAGCATTTTGGGATCCTCATGTCTAGTCCCACTTGAGGACCCTTTCAACTTACACATAATCGACTTGTTGAGCTCTCTCCTATGTGCTTTTCTTCTGTTGGATACACACTCGTGCAGATGTCTCTCTTTGATCTAAAATGATTTTTATTCAGAGTATCTGAATAGTAACTTTCTTTTGGGGCTTTGGGGTCCAGGAGGATAGAATTTTTTTGTGGGATGCAAGTATGCCTATAGCATTTATTTAATTGGAAAATAGTAAACTATACTTCACAGAGAAGAATAAATTAATTAAAATACTTAATGACTTAATAATTTAAAGGTTTTCTATGCCTGGCACTGGGAGATTTGGTAGATGATCTATGGTTCTTGGAGAGAAATTAAAACCCAAGTGGCATAATTTCATATATTATGCCATATATTAATATATATAAATAATATATATATTAAAGTAAGTATAAAATAAGAAGTTCCATTTTGGCTTTTTCAAATATTCTTAGTGTGTTCATCCCTCCATTCTTCTTTCTCTGTATTATTCCTTCTATTTCCTGACACTATTAAGCCTCCCAGTCCATTTCCCCTCATGGCCCCCTTCATAGCACCTGTGTTCTACTATCCTCCCCTCTCAGCCCTCACTCATGCCCCTCTATGCTTTATTTCTGAATGTACTCAAGGTTATATATTCACATTGAAAAATTCAGAACTATATGGGCAAATACAAGGGAATATGCAGTTTTTGTCTTTTCATGTCAAAACTACCTCACTCACTGTAATAGTTTTTAATTCTCTCCTTTACCTGCAAATAGTCTGCAGAGTCAAAGGGATTCCTAAAACAATATAGCCTATAGCCCCAAGGGACTCCTAAAATAATACAGTTCATTGCCCTCACCTTTCTTGCCTCCCAGAACCTAAAGATATCATACACCTTTGACACAGGACTTGAACACAGCTGGAACTGACCCAGAAGCCTTCTCTCAAAGGACTTGCTCATAGTATCTGAAGGTTCTGTGCAAGATGTCAAGGGGGAAAAGAAATCAATAATCCAACCCAACTGTAAAACCTATGAACCATAACAATGAGTATTCTGGCAAGATATCGCCAACTGTGCAGTAATGACACATTTCATGGGGCAGCCAACAGTTATCTGATTTTCCACAAGGCTTGCTCAAATGAAGAGAATTATTGTCTTACACTGTAAATCTATCCAACTTCCTGTGGTTGGTGAGGTCACGAACCCTGGCAGAGAACCTACTACTACCCCTTTCTTAAGCCAGTATAATTTCTAACTGCAATATAAATACTAGTTTACTTACTTATCGTCTCAAATTAATTATAACAACTGGTGTTTTATTTAATAAATATTGTGCTGTTTACTTTGCATTCACGGAAACTAAATTTCAAATCCAATGAATTTCACCAAATTTGTACAGTCTATAGATGATAAAGTCAAGCTTCTCTAATGTAAAACCCAATAGTTTTATTTCTGTATGCATTTGTTTTTCTTTGGTTACTGAGCAAAGGAAGATGTAAATACAAGCCATCTTTTTTTTTCTCTACAAAACCAAATCCAATTGGATTCCTGGAAAATTTCCTGCGCATATTTACTTCCTTGTATACAAATGAATATTTTATTTGTCTTCCAAGTCTCCTTCACCAATTTCTTTTTGCAAATTTTTCCCCTATTTCATGAACATAGAGTCACATTGTTACCTATCAGCTTCTCTCAGTAGACTGTAAATCCTGAAAGAAAAAGGTTGTATGTAATTCATTTTTATGTTCTAGAAGCTGGTCAATATAAATTTGTTTATTAAAGTGGTTGAACTACAAATAAAACTACACACATATGACTACAAAGTCTCCATCATTGATTTGAGTTTGTTGGTTTTTAACATGGTAGATTTGTCAAGCTTGTGTTTGAGCAATTGGTTAGTGTAAAAAATCTCTGGTCAGTAACTGGACACTTGTGACTGTTTTTCATTCTTCCCTCATACAATACATCCTGGCTACAGACTCCCCACCTTCCGTTCCTCCCCACACCTCCGTGCTCCCCTAAATCCCAGATCCACTATTCCTGTTTCCCAAAACAGCAGGTTCCCAGTGATGTCAACAAAACACAGCACAACAAGTTACAATAAGACTAGGCACAAACACTCATGTCAAGACAAGAAGAGGCAACCAAGTAGGAGGAAAAGGGTCCCAAGAGCAAGCAAAAGAGTAGGAGACACCCCCTCTCCCACCATTAGGAATCCCATAAACTCTCTAAGCTAAACAACCACAGAATCTATTCAGAGGACCTACTGTTTATTTATGCAGGCTCCATGGTTGCCTCCTCATTTCTGTGAGCACCTATGAGCCCTGCTTAGTTGATTCTGTGAACTTTGTTCTCCTGGTGTCCTTAACCCCTTTGGCTCTTACAATCCTTTCTCCCTTTTTCTAAAGGGTTCCCTGAGCTCCGCCTAATGTTTGGGTGTGGGTTTGTGCATCTTCTCTCATCTGCTGGAGGAAGCCTCTCTGATGACAACTGGACAAGACACCGATCTATAAATATAATAGCAGAATATCATTAGGAATCATTTCATTGACTTTCTCTGCGACTGTGTGTGTGTTTCTCTCTCTCTCTCTCTCTCTCTCTCTCTCTCTCTCTCTCTCTCTCTCTCTGTGTGTGTGTGTGTGTGTGTGTGTGGTTCTACCTTAGGTCTCTGAACCATCCAGATTCTAGTTCCTGACCATGTGGGCAGTGTCAGACATGGGCTTTTTCTCATGACTTGGGCCTCAAGTTAGACCAGTCACTTGGTTGGCTGCTCTCACAAGTTACAATTGCCCCAGCACATCTTGCAAACAGGAGAAGGATATTTTTCAGTTCCATCCATTTGCCTAAAATTTCATGATGTTGTTTTTTTCTAACAGATGAGTAATAGTCCATTGTGTAAATATACCGTATTTCTTTATCCATTCTATAATTGACGGATATCTAGGTTGTTTCCAATTTGACCTATTATGAATGAAGCCACTATTCCTTTTGGTAGAATAGAGTATCTTTTAAGAATATGCCCTAGGGTCATATAGCTGAGTCTTGAGGTAGATTGGTTTCCAATTTTCTGACAAACAGCAATATTGATTTCCACAGTAGCTGTACAAGTTTGCACTTTACCCAGTAATGGATAAAGTTCCCTTGCATCACATTCTTTCCAGCATGTACTGTCACTTTTGTTATTGATCTCACTCATTCTGACAGGTGTAAGATGGAATCTCAAAGTAGTTTTGATTTGTATTTCCCTGATGGCTAAAAATATTGAAATTTTTAACATGCTTCTCAGCGATTTGAGATGCCTCTGTTGAGAATTCTGTTTATCTCTACACCCCATTTTTTAATTGCATTGTTTGGTTTATTGATGTCTATTTTTTGAGTTCTTTATATATGTTGGATATTAGCTTTCTATTGTATGTGAAAATTTTTAAAATCTTTTCCTATTCTATAAGCTGATGTTTTGCCCCATTGAAGGTGTTTTTTTTATTTTTTGCCTCACAGAAACTTTTTAATTTCATAAGGTCTCATTTACTAATTGTCAGTTTCACTGCCTGCAGTATCAATGTTCTGTTTAGGAAGTTGTCTCCTGCCCTGACACAGTCAAAGATATCTCTACTTTCTCTTCTGTCAGGTTCAGTTTGTCTGGTTTAATGTTGGCATCTTTGACACACATGGACTTGATTTTTGTGCAGAGTGATAAAGATGAATCTATTTACATTCTTCTACATGTAGCCATCCAGCTAGACCAGCGCCATTTGTTGAAGATGCTTTCTTTTTTCCATTGTGCATTTCTGATTTCTTTACCAAAATTCAGGTGTTCATAGATGTTTGGATTTATGCCTGGGCCTTCAATTCGATTCCATTCATCAACCTGTTTTTTTTTTTTAATGACAATACCATGTTGTTTTTATTACTAAAGCTCTGTAGTAAAACTTGAAATCAGCGATTCTGATTCCTCTGACAGTTCTTTACTTTGGGGGATTGCTTTAGCAATCCTGGGTTTTATGTTTTTCCATAGTAATGTAAGTATTGTTATTTCAAAATCTATAAACAATTGTGTTGAAATTTTGATGGGGATTGTGTTGAATCTGAAGATTGCTATTGGTAAGATGGAGATTTTTACTGTATTAATCCTACTGATCAATGAGCATGGGAGATCTTTCCATCTGATGTCTTCTTCAATTTCATTCTTCAAAGACCTGAAGTTTTGGTCATATAAACCCTGCAATTGTTTGGTTAGGGTTACCCCAAAATATTCTATATTGTTTGTGGCTATTGTGAAGGGTGTTGTTTCCTTAATTTCTTTCTTGTAACAGTATTTTGATCTTATATACTTCTTAGCCAGAGACTTGATGACATTTTTGGGAAAGACACTTTCTGAGTTTTCCACTTAGAATAATGCCTTTCAATAGGAGTCAGTCAAATTCAGCATGGAAATTACAGTAAAGGTGGTCCATTTATTTCTCATTGGTGGTACTAAATGCTACTTATGCAGTTATTATGAGTTCTTGGGGGGGGGGAACAGCCATCAATCATTCCACACAGATCTATGGAACCAGAAGAATCAGAAAGTCAAAAAAGTTTTGGTTAGACCCTGGTAGCAGTGTATCAGCTGTTCTATAAGTAGAGAATTGTTGTATTGAGGCCACTTGTTCCTGGGTGCTCAGCCCCAAAATAACCACACAGAAACCATATTATTTGCAATACTGTTTGGCCAATAGCTTAAGCATATTTCTGGCTAACTCATATCTTAAATTAACCAATCTCCATTAATCTGTGTATTGCCACAGCACTGTGGCTTACTGGATAAAGTTACGGCATCTGTCTCCAGCAGAGCTACATGGCTTCTCTCTGACTCCACCTTCTTTCTCCCAGCATTCAGTTTAGTTTTCCCTGCCTAGCTCTGCTTTACCCTATCACAGGCCCAAAACAGCTTCTTTATTAACCAGAGGTATTCACAGAGGGGAACCCCCTATCATAGAGTGAACAGAACATAGTATAATAGTGGTTGATACAGGAAAATAAAGATGCTTGGTTGACTTGAATCACTATTTTGAACAGCTTCTTGGCTTATAAAAATATAGGTGAAAATGAGTCCTTGTAGTGATGTCAATAGGCACATCTCTTTAAGCAATCTTTAAGGGTATAGCTTCATGTATACTGTTCACCCTAACACTTAGCTTTTCTTTTCTAGTATTTTTTTAGTTTTACAATAGATTTTTAATTGAAATGTATTGGCATCTCCTTTCCCTTCCCTTTACTCTTCCTTCAGCCTTTTTCAGCCACTATCCTTTGTACCCTCTCATTCTCTTCCCCAACTCTCATGTTGCCAGCCTCTTTTATGTATTACACACACACACACACACACACACACACACACGCACAATTATATATCAATGGAACTTGCTGAGTCTGTTTTTGTTGCTGGCATGTAAACTGTTTCAAGGCTGATCTCTCTGCCTTGGGTAAACAATCAAGGGCTCATCCCTGGGAGAGGTTAATTCTCTTCCTCCCAGGAGTCATTTTCACTTGATCCAACTGAATTATTACTATGATAATATCTCTGATTCATTGGTTTTGTGCAAATATGGAAGTTAATGAGTGAAGGGATAGTCATTTTGTTGTTCTTTTAATTTCTGCATGGCTCTGAATTCTCTGTGTTAGAATTATTCTGTGTTTTGGGCCAAGGTCTTTCACTGAATAGGGCTGGCCATTTCAGCTAGACTGTCTGCTCAGCAACCCCTGGAGATCTTCCTGTATCTATTCTCTTAGTGGTACATCTGGAGAAATATGATGTTGCATCCATCTTTTTACTTAGATGTTGGGGGCCAAACTACTGCCCATGTGATTGCGCAGCAAGGGATTTATAGACTGAACAATCTTCTTAGCCCTGGATGACTACTGTTGATAGAGTGAAGTAATAGGAAAAAAACAAAAACTGCAGTATTGTGTGTATACATATGTGACAACTTGTTAACTAATAGAGGTGCTGCTGGAGGAGAACCACAGGTTGTGGGACCCACTTTAGAGGGTGAAAACTCAAAGCAGATGGTGGGTTGGAAAGATATGTTGTGTTCCCTGCAAACATGTAGAGGGCTATTTTGAGTTTTCATTAACTAGCATGCTGGGTATTTTCATAGCAGAGAACTTAAGGACAGTATGAAAATGGCCCCCAGCTTAATAAGATTCTAAAGTTCTTTCAGTGTATGATACCATCATGTTTAAAATGTAATACTCATCCCATTTATGCAATCTCATTTTCCCTGAATGTTTGTACTTTCCAAGATGATAGAATAAAAAAAAAATCAGCTCAAATGGCTTACTCTCCATACTTATATAAGTTTTGAGAAATAAGGGGCAGCAAACAAAGATCTCTAACATTTGTAAAGGGCTAAAAGTGGTCAGCACTTTGCAACATAATCCAGTATTTCAAACCTCTCTTCTTCAAGTAAGAGGAAATTATATCTGTATCCATTTTATAGATTATAAAGTGGAGACTTGGAAGTATTAAGTAAATAACTTGAATTTACTTAGCTCCTAAGGCCTAGATTAGACAATTTGATCCCAGACATTATAATTCCACAATCTTCTATCTTACATTATGCTGCATTTAGAGCATCATTACATAATAGGGATTTTTAGAAACCATCTACCAACATCCTTCTTTGGAGTCATTTTCTTAAATATGAGTTGAAGGGTTAATGACTGAAAGGCCTCAAGTGGACAGAGAATCTCTGGACAGAAAAATGCAGTAGGCATTAGGAAGCTTTTGATAACCAGATCAATATACAACTTACCATTGTTTCTCTATACTTTTAGACATCAGGGGAACTGACCTATAAATGGAATCTTCCATGTGGTGTAGGAGGTCCTTCTGTCCATGTGTTGCTTTCATTGGTTAATGAATAAAGAAACTGCCTTGGCCTAGTTGGTAGGGCAGAACTTATGTAGGCGGGGAAGACAGAACTGAATTCTGGGAAGAAGAAAGGCATAGTCAAGAGAGCCGCCATGAAGCTGCCAGAGTCAGACATGCTGAATCTTTCCATGTAAGCTACTGCCACATGGCGATATATAGATTAATAGAAATGGATTAAATCAAGATGTGAGAGTTAGTCAATAAGAGGCTAGAGCTAATGGTCCAAGCAATAATTTAATTAATATAGTTTCTGTGTGGTTATTTTGGGTCTAAGCAAGCCGGATGGCCGGAACAAACAAGCAGACCTCTCCCTTGCAACAATTGGTGCCAACCTGATGGACTAAATCCACTTAAAAACCTGAAAGAGCTTAATTATAAACAAGAGAGAGTTTCCTGACTCAGCTACAGCAGAAAAAAAGGGCTGTTTTGAAATGCGGGCATTCTGGACTGTGCTGCCAGCGTGGCCTCTGGCACTGGAGACAGAGCATTTGGATGGGGTTTGTGAACAGATTGATGCAGCTTGCTTGATGGCAACGTGGACAGGCTGTGTATCTAGAAGTGGGGCTGTGCACACAGCTCAGAGGCATGAGAGGCTCCACCATGCTGGACTGGGCAGGGCAAGCAGGCACTGACGTATTACCCAAGCAATGATGAAACTTAAGTTTTTAAGAAGAGCTTAATATTTTAAGAAGGGCTCCTGGACAATAAAGAATTACAGATTCACAATAGGACAGATTCAGACATAAAAGACCTCTAAATGGGTCACAGTGCTGGATAAATGGACACAGCCTTGGAAAAGAGAAGAAAAGAGTATAAAGAGTCATATAATAAAGTTAATGCTTATAAAAAGGTAAAGTCTTTAAAGAGACAGAGTACAGATAGTCATAGATTAAAAGGAATAAATAAAAATAAGCCATGTAAAAATGGAAAATTCACAGAGAGTCTGAATTATTTTTTGTGTTTTTTATGAATTTTTGACTGTGAAGGAGCTAAGTACAGAGAGATATTTCATTGTATGGGCTGCTAAGCTAAACCAGTATATATGTTCTAAAGGTATCTTGATTCTAAAATTTGAGTCTAAGGATATGTTGCTTTGGAAAAAGAGGGTTTTCTTTTGTTTCCACAAAAGATGAGAACCTGTGGAATACTTCCAGACAAATATGGTTTGATAGACCATGCCCTCCTGAAAGGTTGCCATAAACACCCTCAAAAAAATCACTTTGCCCAACTGCTGACTGAGATGAACATGGCACACAGAATACACCATGAAAGACCTGATTACCAGTGCCCTCAAACAGCAGGAAGCAGTATGAACAGAACTACTCCCATATCCTCAATATTGTTTTAAATGTTCTTTTACATTTAAAGAGGGATATGATATAGATATGAAAAATTTGCTTTGGTATTGATCTTGGTTTATTGATACAAATTTAAGGTCAATTTTGTTATATATATATATATATGTTTCTGCCCTTGATTAAGGTATTGTGTTTATGTAGTTCATTTAAAAATGTAATGTATAATTATGAAATATGGTTAATAAATAGTCATTCATAATAGTCAAGTTTGTAGTCATGTTAGTTAGATTTTCTAGAGAAGTATTTCAGATGGATAGTGATTCTTCAAATCTTTCAGAGACCTTCAGAATATGGTATTTAAAAGGTTTTAATAATTTAGAACTTTTTATAACAATGAGACACATCTGCTCCTGGCAGCACCAATCTACTTCAAGAGGAAGATGGGCATTTCAAAGGCTCCTTGTGGAGTTGGTTAGCTATTTGGGCAAGAAACTGCTCTTGCCTGGACTGCTTGTCTGGACGTGCAGTAACCGAAGAAAAATGACAGCTGAACGTGCCTAAAGGTAAAATGACCCTTCCGGGTTCCTGCTTCATGAAAGAATCTGTGAGACATTCTGCAGTATACAAAAGAAAGTGACTGAACTGTCTCTGAAATCTCCTGCTTTGTGAAAAAGTCTGCTGGATACTATGGGCCTGAAGACCAAAGATGGATGCCCCAACAGTACAGAAAATTTTTGGGTGACTATCCAGGCAGCAAGATGTCTCTGTCAATTCTAGAGTTGTGGAAGTTGCTTACAATGCACTTCCTGTTTACTTAGGTAATATTATATCCTCCTGTTATCTTTGATGGAGTTGAAGAATAGATAGATAGTTATAGTTTTCCTTTGTTATGATAAAAGATAAAGTAGATGTAAGTATTGTAACTGCAATTCTTGCTTGATAACTGTTTTGTTATATATAATTTTACTATGTTAAAGTTAAAACCTTCCTTTTTGTTTAAACAGAAAAGGAAAAATGGTGTAAGAAGTCCTTCTGTCCATGTGGTGTTTTCAGTGGTTAATGAGTAAAGAAACTGCCTTGGCCTAGTTGGTAGGGCAGAACTTAGGAAGGCTAAGAAGACAGAACTGTATTCTGGGAGGAAGAAAGGCAGAGTCAGAGAGAGCTGCCATGGAGCTGCCAGAGTCAGACATGCTGGATCTTTCCTGGTAAGCTACTGCCACGTGGTGATATACAAATTAATAGAAATGGGTTAAATCAAGATGTGAGAGTTAGCCAATAAGAGGCTAGAGCTAATGGGCCAAGCAGTAATTTAATTAATATAATTTCTGTGTGGTTATTTCGGGACTAAGCAATCAGGGCAGCTGGGACAAACAATCGGCCCTCTCCCTTGCAACATCCATGCACAAAGTTTTAGTTTCTGCCCTGTAAAATGGCAAGCTTCCTAAACTGCTCTGTTCTATTCCCACAGAGACTACTGTGATTCATTGTTCTGATTAAAGAACAATCTGCACTTGCGGAGGTCAGTTTTACTATGACCATGGCCATTCTACACATTTACTTTCTGGTAGCTCTTTGCTATGAACAAACTGTGAAAGTCTTTAAGGTAACATATCTTGTTTGATTTTATTTTTGAAACTACCTTGAAGATCATCTCACCCACTCAAGAGTCACCTGATTCTTATGACTTAATTCAATTCTCCTTGCATTGGCCCAAAGTGTTTCAAGATTAATCCCTTCATTTTGTGTCTTTATTCTTGATGAGTCACACTCCTGAGCCATCACAGACCCACAGTTTTTTAGCATTATTCTCCACTCATTACTGTGATATTTTCTCTAGATGGGAGCTCATTTACAAACTTATGTCTAATATTTTTTTTTTTTCCTGGGAGACAGAAATGGTCTCATCCCATCTCTTATGGGATGAGAAAAAAAGTGAACCCAAACCCAGCTATTTATAGGGTTTTACACATTGGATATAAAGTCACTGAAAAATAAGAATAACAAACATAAGTGGAGTGAGATCAGAAGTCCTTGCTGCACTATGCAGTGAAGTAAATGGATACAGACCAGATACAAGTGTGTAATGGCCATCTAGCTCTTCCCACAAGACAATAAAATAAGCAGCTTCGAAAAGGGCCTAGGTCATTTTCATCTTAATACTTAGTACATGGCTGAACAATGAGAAGAATGGAGGTATTCAGTATTCTTTTAAAAAAATGACTTTGAGGTCTTTAATCCATTTGGACTTGAGTTTTATGCATGGTGATAGATATGGATCTATGTTCATTCTTCTACAGGTTGACATCCAGTTATGCCAGCACCATTTGATAATGATGCTTTCTTTCTTCCATTGTACAATTTTAGCCCCTTTGTCAAAAATCAGGTGTTCATAGGTTTGTGGATTAATATCTGTAACTTCGATTTGATTCCATTGGTCAGCATCTCTGTTTTTATGCCAATACCAAGCTGTTTTCATTACGTAGCTCTGTAATAGAGTTTGAAGTCAGGGATGGTAATGCCTCTGGAAGTTCCTTTATTGTATAAGATTGTTTTGGCTATCCTGGGTTTTTTGTTTTTCCATATAAAGTTGATTATTGTTCTCTCAAGGTCTGTGAAGAATTTTGATGGGGATTGCATTGAATCTATAGATTGCCTTTGGTAGAATTGCCATTTTTACTATGTTGACCCTATCAATCCAAGAGCATGGGAGATCCTTCCATATTCTGGTATTCTCTTCAATTTCTTTCTTCAAATCCTTAAAGTTATAAATCCAACAGCACTGAACCTGATAGAAGAGAAAGTGGGAAGCAGCCTGCAATACATGGGCATAGGAGACCACTTCCTATGTTCAACTTCCTTAGCGATCAGGGAAATGCAAATCAAAACAACTTTGAGATACCATCTTACACATGTCAGAATGTCTAAAATCAAAACATCAATGATAACCTATGCTGGAGAGGATGTGGAGTAAGGGGAACACTCATCCATTGCTGGTGGGAATGCAAACTTGTACAACCACTTTGGAAATCAGTGTGGCAGTTTCTCAGAAAATTGGGAGTCAACTTACCTCAGGATCCAGCAATACCACTCTTGGGAATATACCCAAGAGATGCCCAATCATACTACAAAAGCATTTGTTCAACTGTGTTTATAGCAGCATTATTTGTAATAGCCAGAACCTGGAAACAACCTAGATGCTCCTCAATGAAAGAATGGATAAAGAAAGTGCGGCACATCTACACATTAGAGTACTACTCAGCAGTACAAAACAATGACATCTTGAATTTTGCATGCAAATGGATGGAAATAGAAAAGATTATCCTGAGTGAGATAACCCAGACCCAAAAATATGAATATTGTAAGTACTCACTCATTAGTGGATTCTAGCCATAGACAAAGGATGTTGAGCCTAAAGTTCGTGATCCTAGAGAAGCTAAATAACAAGGTGAACCCAAAGAAAAACATATATAGATCCTCCTGGAAATTGGAAGCAGACAAGATCGCCAGGCAAAAGTTGGGAGCATGGAGGTGGGGGTGGGGTGGGGGAAGCGGAGAGGGGGAGAGAGAAGGGAGAAGGAGAGGATTGGGGAGACCTTGGGGAAATTGGATGGCTGAGATGGAGGAAGGGTGGATTTGGGAGCAGGGAAGAAGATATCTTAATTAAGGGAGCCATTTTAGGGTTGGCAAGTGGCTTGGCTCTAGAGGGGTTCCCAGGTGCCCACGGGGATGTCCCCAGCTAGGTCCTTGGGCAGTAGAGGAGAGGGTGCCTTAATTGGCCTTGTACTGTAGTAGGACTGATGACTATCTTGAATATCACCATAGAACCTTCGTTGAGCAACAGATGGAGATAGAGACAGAGACCCACATCGGAGCACTAGACGGAGCTCCCAAGGTCCAGTTTAAGAGCAAAAGGAGGGAGAATAAGAGCAAGGAAGTCAGAACTGCGAGGGGTTAGTCCACCCACTGAGACAGTGTGCCTGGTCTAATGGGAGCTCACCAAAGCCAGCTGGACTGGAACTGAATGAGCATGTGATCAAACTGGACTCTCTGAATGTGGCTGACAAGGGGGCTGACTGAGAAGCCAATGATAATGGCACTAGGATTTGTCTCTATTCCATGTACTGGATTTTTGGGATTCTAGTCTATTTGGATGCACACCTTCCTAAGCCTGGATGGAGGGGGAAGGGCCTTGGACTTCCCACAGGGCAGGGTACCCTGCCATCTCTTAAGACTAGAGGGGGAGGGAGAAGGGGAGTGGGGGAGCAGGAGTGGAATGGATGGAGGGGAGGAAGTGGAAATTTTTGAATGGAAAAATAAAAAAAAGTAATTGGATCTATTTTGCCTTCAGTCTTCAACCTCATCTCATTCTCCAAATACATGGTCCTTCTACTTCAGCTAAGAGTTCCTTAGGACTGGAGGGGGAGGGGGAAGCAGGAGGGAAATGGGAGGAGCGGAGGAAGTGGAAATTTTGAATGGTATTATTTATATAGCAATAAAAATAAAAATAAATGATTTTGAGAGAAAATGGCAATGTAATGTATAACTTGGATTCAGCATCTCATCCAGAAAAGGAATAGTATTGAAAACACAAATAGACTAGAGACTGTCCACGGTCAGCTAAGGTGTTTGCAAGGGTGGTAGTTTAAACTTCCAAGAATGTTCATGTCAACTATTCTATAAATATTTGCTACTAACAATTATTACCAATAGTTCTTTAAAAATAAATGACTGACAGTAGATTTTCTTTTTGCTGTGGGAAATTACAGTTCAATACTGGCCTGCTTGTTAACTGAAACTCAAGAGCTAGAAACTGTAATTGTTTTCTAGCCGAACATTTGTGTTTTATAGTTTCCCTTTCATTAGAGGGAAGTCTCACATCACTGTGCAAGTAGGCTGACTTTATGCTCTCTCTCTTGTATATTGTCACGTGTTCTTTTTTCCTTAGTGTCCCATTTAGTTAATGCTCCCATTTAATCTCAAAAGGTCCCTCATTTAATTGATAAATTATATAGTCATCTTGCTCATTAAAGATATTTAGATTTACCCATAGATAACTTGGTATGAAAAATTTAGCTCCTTATTTTGTGGAAGTCTATGAAGTCTGAATGGTCAGGTAAAGGGAGGACAGAAAGAGATACCCTGAAGGGTATCATGTAATTAGATAAGATGCCTGAACTTTATGCAATTTTTAAAAATGAAGGAGATTGAGTAGTAATAATTGATAAGATGGTTTTTAAATAAGGATGGAATGAACAAGTGTCTTCATGGCTTTCTTCAGTTCCTGACTGAGAAGATGTTGATATCAAGTGTGAAAGACAGAAGATGAATTTTTTTTGAGATTGGTGAAAGGGGATATTTATTAAGAAAAGCCTGGAAATCAAGGCCTCTGAGATTTGTCATCATAGTCATTCAATTACTGATACAGATAATTGCAGCATTAATCTGCTTCTGCAACTTGGAGAAGAGTCCAAACCCAGAATGATTGATTTTAAAGGAAAATAATGTCATAGCTGGACCAAAGTTATTCTTGTTACTACACCTCTCATGAGAAAACACACAGCTCATGTTAACTGAAGGCAGTATGACAAAATATGTAAACATGCAAACAAATGAATCTTTGAAGTTGCACCATCTCTTGGAAAGAAGAACCTTATTCTGTGTGTGCTTTCCTGCATGTGTATAAGTGTATGTACCTGTGTGTGGGCATATATGTGTTTAAGCCAGAGTTCAAGCTCAGGGGAGCCTGATGACCTGAGTTCAATTCGCCAGTTCCACATGATAGAAGAAGAGAAGCAATGCCTGAAAGTTGTCCTCTGACTTCTACCTGTGCACCATCATACATACCCCCCCACACACACCTAATTAAGTACGTGTAAATAGAAAAAAAGTCATCATCAACCTGAGATGCAAGGAAGCTGACAAAAATTCAAAATGGGTCTCCTGGGAATAAGATAATGAGCCTATTAGAGGCTGTTGGTGGGTTACTGCTGCTGTTGCTGTTGCTGTTGCTGCTGCTGCTGCTGTTGGTGTTGCTACTGATGCTGCCATAGAATCAAACTGCAGGTCAGAGTCAGGATGGAGGTGTGGCGGTGACTCCAGAAACAAATGACAGGGCAAAGCTCAGATGAGTGAACGGGAGGACAGATGGATGGCAGATGGAGACTGGTGAGCAGAGAGATGGACAGATGGCATGTCAAGAAGATTGTGTCAACAGTAGGGTAGACCCAAGCTGAAATGCCTGGGCCATAGATTGTTTTCATGCTGTTGGCCCCTGATGCACACACACTAGGAGGTCATATGACAAGTCAGTGGAGCTCTTACTAAGAAAGGGTTTCTGTGTCCTCTTTATGGGTTTCAGATTAGGGAGTTGCATTCTTCCCTCAGTCTGGTGTTTCTGATAACTTGCTGGGACTGATTTTATTGATAGTATTTAATATACCAATGTGCTTTTAAAATCCTATTTTGCCTAGAAAAAAATTATCAGGTGTCTTTGTACTTTTAAAAGAAGTTACTAATAAGTGTGTCTCACACAGCTGGTACTGAACACATCGTTCGGGGCCATCCTCCATCTTTAAGTTTGAGTCAAATGCAATTTGCAAAATGTGGTCTCCTTGGATGAGAGATAGTAATGACTATTTTATTCAATATAGAAAATCAAGGCTGAATTTAAAATTAATGAGCAAAGTCATTTGGTGGGGTAAATTTCAAGACAACATATAATTCAGACTGTGGAATAATTTCAGGGCCAGTCAATGAAGTGATACCACCTACATTCAGGGTGGGCCTTCACCTCCTCAGTTAAACCTCTCCAGAATCCCTTTCTATGATACAACCAGAGTTATGTTTCCCAGGTGTGACCACGTCAAAACAAGTTAACAATGAAGATTAATCATCATGAATCTATCCTTTGTCACCTAGAAACTCATTTACACAATGTTTGGACCATAACCTTCCATCCCTGTTCCTCAAGAGTGAAAAAGAAAAATAGGGGAAATCACATAAGCTCCTGGGGTCATAGAATTGCTTTCTCTGATTTGATTTGCTAAGCTGTGAGGGTCCTACCCATGTACTCCTGCCACCATAAGATACCTCATTCCTTCCTTTCCACAATGGACACTACTCTCTCAAACAATGAACCTAAGTAAACTCTTCTTTTCATAGAAAAATAAATAGACAAGAAAAATCCGTAGGTTCATCAATGGGTTGAAAATCTGAATGAATCAGAAAACTGAAACAGAAAAGCTAGAATACAGAAAAAATGAATTGGTAAGCATGGAAGGAGACTAAGAGGCTTAGAAGGCAGTGAAGAATAAGAATAATTTGAATTAATCTTCATAAAACCCTGATAAAAGAATTTAACTGAGTATTTGAGGAGAAATAATGTGTAAATTTTCATTGGTGGAAGAAAGGCATATGTTCTCAAAAGGAACAAAAGAAGACAATAATTTATAAATAATAGTAAGTCTATACCTAGAAGATACATAGCAATTATGTAATATTTCAAGGAAGAATTGGGAAGACAATTAGAAAATGGAAACATTTTTAAATATACTATATTAAGCAGAACAAAATAGTTGAACATCATTTTAAGCTATATCATTGAATAAAATGACTTTCTGGCATGGTAGTATACGTCCACTCTTCATATGCAATATCCCTTGTGAGATTTACATTTGATTGTAATGGAATATTGCCAAGAAGAAAGGGAGCAGTCATCAAGAAATTCCCTGTTTTCTATTGAACCTGCATAGGCATTTACACTAAAAGTCTTGTCTGGGTAAATAGTTTAAAAATTAGGACTCAGAATGTTTAAGCACCTTGTAAATATCTGAGATGGAAAGTAGCAGAGACACTACAAAGTTTAATTCTGCACATTGGTTAAATGTGAATGTGCTTTTTTGACCTCTAACCACCCAATACTATTTTTGCTTTTAAAAAATTGATAAAAGCAGGAATCCAGACAATGTCTTCTGCAGTATGAAGTCTGTTAGGTCAGCTCTTTCCCCTTGAATCATTTTAGTCCCCATGGAAACAATGAATAGAGAATATAGTTTGTTGCAGTTCATCTTTATCATGGACTTTTCTCTATACTTAAAAGGTGGTCTAGTATTATTATGAGTAAGTCTGTTTTATGAGCATTATATTCTGAAGGACTGAGAGGAGATATTTTGAAAAACTTAATTATAGGAGCTGAGGAAGTAAGTTATTTGGTAGAATGTTTTGCCTAGTGTGCAAAATGCCCTGAGTCTGAGCCCCAACCCCATATGAAATATACAAACCACATGCGGTGGCACATGCCTGTAATTCTAGACCTTTGGGTGTGGAAGAAAAAGGATCTGACGTTCAAGGTCATCCTTGACTACATAGTAAGTTTAAATGCAGCATGAAACCCTGCATCAAAAAACTAACTCAGAGGAAGGCAGGTGTTATGTTTTGTGTCGTCTAAATACTTGAGGGGGACAACTTGAGATGGAAGCTTTGTTTCTGTTCCTGTTTTCACAGGATGCTAGCCCATCACATGGGGAAGCATGGTCCCAACCCTGGCCACATGAGCCTGTGGCAAACTCTGCATAGGGTAGAAGAACATGAAGCAGCTATCCCAGCAGGAATCATCTTCAGAGGTCTACCCCTAGGATCCCTCTTCCTCCAGGGAGACTGCAGCTCATAAAACACACATGCTCACAAAGAGCAACAGAAGCTATGGAAGGACATTCAGAACACGAGCTGCAGAGGGTACTTCATATGCAAAGCATCACACGCTGCTGTGATGTCTGTGGCTCGAGGCTATGAGGAATAAACACTTTGTAACATGAATAAGAAATGGACCCTCTATGTGGAGTCACTGGTTCCTAAAGTTAATCGGTGCTGCCACAATACTAATCAATAGTAAGTGTTAAACAACTTCATATTTTGAAATGCAATGTCTTACTACAAGTATTTCTATTAATATCATATGCTTTTTCATAAAGAAGTGATTTTAGGCATATAAACTTCTGCTCAATTTATATAACTAATTTTCATCGTCAAAAATAAATTTTGACTGAGCCGGGCGGTAGCGGCACACACCTTTAGTCCAAGCACTGGGGAGACAGAGGCAGGCGTGCAATAGGAGGCTGTTTGTTTGTTTCTTGGCCACCCAGACTTCTGAAACTACACAGAAACTGTATTAGTTAAATCACTTCTTGGCCAATAACTTAAGTGTATTGTTACCTAGCTCTTATATCTAGAATTAACCCATTTCCATTATTTTATATTTTACCATGAGGCTCGTGGTCTACCAGCAAGGTTCCAGCTGACAGCCAACAATCTGCAAAATAAAAGATCTTGAGGCTCTAGAAAGATGCCTCTGTGGTTAAAAGTGCTTGCTGCTCAAACATAAGGGCCTGGATTTGAAGCCTGAGCGCTCATCTAAAAAGTTAAGCATGGTCATTGGCCTGTAACCTCAGAGCTGAGTGCAGAGCCGGATACACCCTAGGAGCTCCCTGGCCTGTCCATGTAGCCATAGAGAGTGAGGGTCAGGGTCAGTGAGAGATCTTGTCTCACTGAAATATGCCTGGGACTGAAGAAAAGAACACAACATCCTCGTCTGCCCAATGCAGGTGTACATGCATGAAATACACAAGTAAGAAAATAAATGAAGATAACAGATCTTATATATAAAATATATAATCCAGAGACATTTTAAAAAATAATTCTTATGATTCTAGACATCTCTCAAATTTATATGTACTAAACAATAATTATTTTGCTAAAGATTTGCTATTATTTTTTATGTAAAACTTTTTTATTGTTTTTATTGTACTGTACATTTTTCTCTGCTCTGCTCTTTTCCTCCCCTCTCCCCTTCCTAAAATCAGTTTTGATTCCATATCTCTACTGAGCAGCAGGTATTTGGATCTAATAATAACTGATATTTATTCAGTAAGTCACTCCCACTTAACCAAAGAGGATACAATAATCTTTGTAATGTCTAACAGTATTTTATTGTCTTATAGTTCATTATTTTTATTAATTCAGCTGGACTGAATAAATAATCCTGGCTCCCACTATGCATTGGAATGTCACCATGTATAAGAAACAATAAAGTAATTACCCTTAGCAAAACTTAAGGGAGTGTAGTCTAGGACAACATGAACGTTCAAAGGTAACTTCAAAGCAGTAAGATGTATTGCACAAGGAACATGCAGAAAAGAAAATATTCAACCTGTGTGAGGAGGAAAATGCAATAAACCTTCTATGGAAGATCAGTGGGAATTAGGAAGTATGGCGGGTGGACTGCAGGTTTTGAATGCAGCAGTGTGAACAATAGCAGAGGCTCAACAGAATACCCTGTTCTGATTTGAGCAATTCAATCCTAGTGGCATATAACATGCAAGCTAGACTGTCAGGTGTCAGGATTATAGAGGCCACCTGTCATCCCGTCATCATGAAGAGCTAATAAAAAATGCTATGCAGAAAAGTAACGTGGGTAAATGCATGAACTAAACTCATCACTTTGGTGGCAAGCTCGGGGATTCTGTGGGAGGCAAATTCTCTTAACAAAATAGCTTCATGAGAGAAAAAAAGAAGTTATGAAATACCAGAAATGTCATAGATTTATTTATAACACATTGGGGTTTGCTCTATGATTTAGTGAAACAATGTGTTATTCTCAGAACAGACTCACTGAACATACAATCATAACCAACCAAAATTATCTCAATTGCTTTAAGTTCTCACAGCCTGTAAAGTCTTTAATCACATGCAAATATTGGGTAAGCCAAAGCCAATGAGGGGTGAGGCAATGTCAACATAGGAAAAGGGAAATAGTAGAAGCCCGTGGAAGAGGTCGCTGTGGAAGCTAGACTGAATAATTCAGTTTCCTAGCTCAGTGTTTTCTTGGTCTTTTTTAAAAGCTTGAATTATTAATCTTCTCCTGCTTTTCCAGCTAGACATCACCATATGGATATGAGTGGTGATGTGATATTTTTATATATACATATAAAAATATTTTCCAAATGAATAACATTTAGAAAGTAACAGAATTTCACAATGCAATCTTTAACACAATTTTGCAAGCAATTAATAAAGTGACTAACTAGTCTGAGACCAAGAATATATGATATGAAATGGAACACAAAAGAGGAAAAGCATAGGTTAACTAATATGGTTTAACCACTCCATGTTGTGTACATATATCTCACACTGTTGTACATTATGATATACACACATATATATTTGAAACTATAATAGATCAAAAGTACATTTAAGTTTAAGAATATAAACAAAGAATACAAACCCACTGGAAAACTGTTTATTTTCTTCCATTGTACTCATATTAATATATGAGCTCCATAGATATTCCCAAAGTGTCAGACAATGTTAATATCATGTATGTTAAGATTTAAATGAAAACTCTGGCCTATAATATAGAGATGGGAGGTGTTTTAGCACAGTTGAGGTACAAACATCCATTTTGTCACCATAGAAGAGATTGGCTAGGTCTCCTGCTCCAGTCCATTGCTCTTTTTCTCTTGGTGTGAATGAAATAACATCCACCAGTCAGTTGTGAAATTCTGGTGAAGTTAGTTCATGTTGAACTGGTGTCTTTCACTCACATTCTTGATCCATTAACAGACAATATCTCTAATGCCATACTTCATCTCCTTATATCCCTTACTTTTCAGATGAATTCATCAGTCCTAGGACCGTGATACCATTAGAATCATTACCATGGAAAGAGGTTGTGTCACCTGATGAACACCTTTACAGGTTTTACATAAGGAAATGCTCCACTTGGAATTAACCATTATCTCTTGAAGACCAGCTTGTTCAAGGTGTTATTGCTAAATATCTTAAAATAGTAATGAGTGAATCTGTCTCTCTAATCTGCTAATAGTATAGGCAATTAATGCTGTGCCAGGATTTTGTGTGTGTATATGTGTGGGAGTGTAGATTTAAACTATTTCAAAAGACTAATATATTAATCAAATAACAATGAATAGTTTATTTTGAAGGTTCACTCTTAATTATTCATTTATGTGAAGAAAGGATAATTAGTTTCCTTTTCCATGAAAATACATACATATGGGAAAAGAAATTGTACTTTGTCATTTGCTGTTTTGTGAGAACACAAAGTAATTTCAAGAGAAAATTGAAAGATGTGAGGTAAAGAAAGAGTCATAAGAGATGCCAGTGAACAGGATTTAGGAAGAAGGCTTAATGACCCAGAACTTACCAAAAATATCAAAAAGAAAAGAGACTTTTAAAAAAGTAAAGTGCAGTCAATTACTTTTTTCACAATTTAGAAGGTAAACTTAACAATGTACTATGAAGCCAGAACACGAACACTTAGTTTGCAAACCATGTAGGCATGCCTAAATGAAATCAAGGCATGAAGGACAATAGCTAGGTAAGAAACTGTCATTAAAATGTCAACATGTTCGTCAAGGTTTTACTTTATATTTGATTGATGTTTGGGATTTCTGTACAGTTGTATAAGATTAATAAAGGTAAAATGTAACTGTCATTATTTGTATTTTGACCATATTCATAACAACATTCAAGGTTTCCTTTTTTATTTTGCTCCATGAGAAGATGTGTGGGGGACATTTGCTGCCAAGATGTTCTCTGTTCCTTCTTCATTATAAGTACCTGAACAAGTTATTTTCACTAGATATACAGATAGGAAAACTGACTCAAAAAAAGCTAGTAATAGATCAAATAAAAAGAACCTGAAGCCTGAGTGAATATATTTGGTATAGGGAAGAGGATATTTAACATTGTGTGTGCCTTTTTTACTTGATTTTATAGTTCAGCATAGTAAGTTAAGTGTTGTACAAAGAAGACCAATTGTACTAAGAAAGATAATTTTGCTTTTGTTACAAACTAAAATCCCATTGATTGTGATATAGCCTGATAAAATGTCAAGAAATGAATATAAACCATTTTTTTAAAATATAAAACCAGATTTTAGCTGCAACTATGCATTTAAAATTATTAAAATATAAATGATAATCCATAGCAATAGAGGAGAACTATATATATATATATATGAGATGAGAATGATTGGTTTTGTGAGTGATTAAAAACTGAAGCATATGAGACATAGCAAGAACAACTGTACATTGATAAATATTAAAATTTCAAAGAATATTAAGTGTCTGTATGACTAATAGATTAAGGCTGATGGTTTTCCAAATGTTATCACAGGCATCCACCCAGAAATCAAAGTAGCTCAGATATTAACCAGGCAAAATTCAGAGGTAGTAGTGGCGAGACACAGACACCCACCTCAAGGTTCAAGAAAATGCTAAAGATGCAGTGATAGGGAAGAGAAAAGCTGTTGCCTTTGTGGATACCAATAACTAGCCATGCCACAAGGGCTCTTTCAGTTTTCCCAGCATAGTCATTAATTGAGACCACTCATCAGGTAAAAACAAATCTAAGTGAAATCTTTGTTCTTATTTTTACACAAATCACACTTCAGAGAAAAGTTTATTTAGAACAAAGTCTGTAAGGTTGTATTGTGCTTTAAATAATATAAGACAATTTTCTGATACTTTGAAAAAATTTATCATGGGAAGAATGTATACCACTAGCTCTGTAGTCTAACAAGACTTTTAGTATACATACACAATATATAACTTATAAGCATTTTGATAGAAGCCTTGTGCACACTCATTAGAACATCCTCCTGGTCTTACCCTCTCTGTCCCTGGAAACCATCTTACTCTTTTATGAATCTGATAATTTTAGATGTTTTATATCAGTAGGGTTTTATAGTATTTGTCTCTCAGTGCCTGGCTAGTTTAATGTATTAATTAATTGCACAATGTCATCAAGGTTTTTCCCTTTTGTTAGATATTGTGGTGTTTTCCTTTTAAAAGATGGAAGAGCTATCCTAGATAGATGGCTTAGCGATTGTGAGTATCTGAAGTACCAGTATGAAGATCTGAGTTTAAATCCCAGCACCATGGAAAGTGTTGTGTATAGCCACATGTGTCTTTAACTCCACTGCTTGGGCCCAGAGAAGGGACTGTGGGGCTCTCTGAGGCTTGCTGCTCAGCAGTCTAGCTCAGATACACCAAGAGACCCTGTCCCAGGGAAATAATACAGAAATTGATAGAGCAGTACACCCAGTGTCCTACATTGGACTTTGCAAGTGTGCACAGGTGTGTACCTCATACATGTATGTATGTGCATACACCACACACAAACATCCTATTTTTAAATAAGTTTATCTTTGATGGCTATTCAAGCTAGTATCAATAATGCTTCTGTCAAAATGGGTGTACTCTTGTCTGTTCAATAGTTTAATTTCAATTCTTCAGTAAAAATATGTAAAAATGGATTGATGGATCATATGATGGCACTATTAATAACTGGAGAGCAATTCCGTAGTGTTTGACAGGGATGATAACATACTTTGCAAGCATATCCTTTCATTGCATATATTGCCTTTTAACTATATTGACTGTGTCCTTTTCTTTCTTTTTTGGTTTTTGAGACAGGGTTTCTCTGTATAGCACTAGCTCTTGTAGACCAGCCTGGCCTCAAACTCACAGAGATCTTCCTGCCGCTACGTCTCGAGTGCTGGGATTAAAGGTGCGCGCTACCACCGCCTGACGACTGTATCTTTTCTGTGTGGAGAACTTTCTGGTTTAGCACAGTCTTCTATGTTGAGTACATTTTTTTGTTGCTTGTACTTTTTGTCTATCAAATTGTGGCTGACACCAATGTCATAAAATTTTTGGCCTCTATTTTCTTCTATAGGTTTTACAGTTGACTTGTACATACTTGTACATACAGTGGAAAACAAATTCAATTCTTTTTTGTATGCAGATAAGTTTCCCAAAGCTTCCCATTAAGGTGTTAACCTTCCTTCACTGTGCTCTTGGAACCCATGTGAGACATCAGTAGTCCCTACATGTTTGTTTTTAATTCAGAGCCTTCTCGTCGGTTTTGTTGCCTTTTGTCTGCATCCATTCAAGTAGTCTAATGTTTTCATTGCCATAGAGGTTACAGAGGCAACAGTAGACCCTTGCTTGGTCTTCAAATTTAGGGCTCCACTTTTCAATTATTTCCACATTGAATATGATGTCATCTGCAGAATTTTCATTTATAGCCTTGATTATATTTAATGATCTGTTGAGAGTTTTATTATAAGACCTTGAACTATATCACATGCTTTCCCCTCATCTACTAAGGTGTCCATGTGCACTTTTATCCTTTAATCTATCAATGTGCTGCATCATGTTAACTGAATTTCATGGTGAGCTATCATGTACCCCATTAATAAATCCCACTTGGTCTATGATCCTTTTAATGTGCTACTAAATTCAGCTTCCTGGTGTAACAGTTACCCCGTGCTCATTGGGAGTGACAACGTGGAAAGGTCAATGACTGGGGAAGAAGTTTCTGTAGGAAGAACAAGAAACACATTTGGAAAGCCAGCAAATCAGAAAGGATGGAGGCTTTTTCCAAAAAAGACCATCTTGCCTTGAAGATGCACTCATATAGCATGTATGGGATATGGAGGGAAGGAATATCAGAACACCAGATAACAGCCCTGGTGCAGACTGTGGGTCTCTGACTTTGCCACAGCATAGGCTTCTGATATGCATAGGTCACTGGATATTCTGGCTCTTCCAAATCTAAAGAAATTATACTGATTAGAAAGCCTCATGCCTCATATTATTTTAGTTACTTTGCCTCTGACTAGTTCTGCAATTCTTCAAAGGTGAGTATTCCCTGGCAGATGAGTGGACATGGGAAACACTTTCCTCGCAGTCCTGGGACAGCCCACCTCAAAGGCAGTCATCATTGATTTTACAGAACAATTCAACCCATTTGGTCCTTAAGCCAGAGGAGTCATCTGCACAAACCAAAGAGGAACCAACAACATGCTCTGCTTGACCTAAAACCTACAGTTGGAGAATGGGAACGATTCTGGGTACGGGACTGATGTCAGACTGTGTGGTAAATCACTGAACTGTGTACATTAATGTCTATGTCAGTTCATGTGTGTATTGATTTCTCTGCATGTTTGTTCTATGTATAAACAGGTAAAACAAGTTAAATTTATTGTAATTAGTTCATATATAGAGTATGAATTTATATAGATATGACTGTTCTTTTAATACGTTACTAATTCAAGTAGTTTATTAAAACCTTGTGAACATTATTAAAATAAATTTTATGTTATTTAGATGACCAAATATAAATAAATTTTAAAACCATGATGTTTTGTTTGGGAATTTAAACAGATGTAACTGAGACATAGGCAGTCTAATTCAGGAGTCATACATTTTTAGCCTAATCTGCTGTAGGTTTTTCAGTTTGACCATAAAAGAGTCGAACAAAGCAACCTGTATCATTTTTTTCCACCTGTTAATGCTGCCTAGAGCATACACATTTCTAACTTACCCAAAGATTAAGGGTATAAAATTTCAAAGCAAATCATTAAGTATGTTGGAGTTATAAAGCCAAGAGCTGCAAAAATCAGTGATGATTATTAGAAAGGTATACAGAAGAATTTCTGATACTGACTCTGTTAATTAAAGGAGTCTTGCACATCCATTCAGAATGGGAAGACTGTTAAGTGTTAACTTATGAAACATTGGCTGGGGTCTTGTTTTAAAAAGTAGATTGAGATGAATTTCCACTTAACATATTACTGGAAATGACAGAAAAACAATGTTCACAGACTCTCTGAAGTTCCTGGAAATTATTTTTTGAAATATGCTGACATACATTTCACTAGCAGTACAAATGCTTATAACTTGGTCTTTCTTCTGAAAAAATAAAAAGACACTAAGAAACTTATATAAAATATGCACGCAAACTGTAACAAAAGGAAGCAGGAAGTAAGCATCCAAAGGAGAAGAGGACAAAGCTTAGAGGAACTGATGTAATTACTATAATTAAACATGTCATTGGCATGCTGCATCATACTCTGCAAGAACATTAGTCTCTGTGAGTTTTCATGCATGTGCTAACCACAAAGGCAAACCCCCTATCTTCAGTTGAGTGAGAAAGCAGACTTCTCACAATGCAAAAAAGGAGACAAGGATTCCAGAACTAGGCAATAGAAACTGTTCTATAGACAAAGTGAATGACTAATTAGTCTTGTTTTCATTAAACAAATTACTATTGTGAGCCTGTCTTCTCTTGGTTCGGTGGAAGCTGTTTGCAGTACCACCATTTCCCATCTTTGTATCCCTAACAGTCTATAAATTCATTAGTTCATACAATAATAGGCAAACAGTTCAAAGTCCTGAAGAATGAGTGTTAAAAGGTTTTAAAGATGAGACTGACTCTGGAGCCACTATACAGCTCTATCACTGTATACCCATAGCAGCTGTAGACCTCACATCAACTAAGAGGCATACCTGTGTTTCAAGAACTAAATTTCAAAAACAGTCTATACTGAATTTGGCAGCAGTTGAACAATTCCTAGCTAATACTGCAATACTGTTAGCCTTCGATCATGTATTATATAATTATTTGTTATGGACATACATATTAATTAAATAACTAATGTGAATGAACTCATAACTTGTAAACAGAGACTACTCATTCATTTCCCAGCCTCCCAGACCTGAATAATCACACAGAAACTATATTAATTACAACACTGTTTGGTCAATGATTCAGGCATATTCCTAGCTAACTGTTACATCTTAAATTAACCCATTTCTATTAATCTATCCATCACCATAAGGCCATGGCCTACCAGTAAGATTCTAGCATTCTGGTATCTTTGTCCTTCAACAGTTACATGGTATCTCTTTGACTCCACCTGCTCTCTATAGCTCTTCTAGCCTGGCTATACTCTGCCCCTGCCATAGGCCAAAGCAGCTTCTTCATTCACAGCATACATAAGAGAATTCCACATAATCTTTATACATATTAAGAATCAAAATTTGTTTATGATAAGACCCTTTAGTAATTTGGTTTACACTAGTTTTTTAAGATTTTTTTTCTAGCTGAACGGTTCTGCCAATATATAGAGAAGGGAAGCCACAGAAGAATCATCAACATGGTTTCTACTGTGATACAGCTTCATTGATATAAAATACCTACCTTTAAGCATCCATAGTAAAAAAGGAAGTTGAGCAATCACCTATAGCATAAAATCAATATATATAATTCATATGAATACAACAGCCTGCTAAAGTTAATTTTCCTAAAAAAATTATGTTATTCTATGACCATTTAAAGCTGACAATGGGAAAGGTTGGCACTTCAGCTTAGGGATGATATACAATTTTAATGTCACCTTGTCTTCCTTGTGACTATTTCCCCATGACCTTTACACTACAGACTGAGGGGCTGTTACGGAAAAGCTGGTTTTGAGTCCTTAGTGAGAAATTTCCACACTAAGAAACTGATCACAGCTGCTAATGTTTCTTCTTAGAGTTCATAATTTGGCAGCTCTCAGAAACAAACACAGAGAAAAGACAAACGGGCTGTGCAGCAGTAACTGCACGCTTTCCATACCATTTTTTCCTTGAAACCACACATTACTTACAATTTTATCTCTGTATTACTTTCTGGCTAAACTACTAGAAATAATGCTTCTAGGAAACAATTAGTAGCATTTATTCACTAAATTGGGTCTGAGTATTAAAAGACAAATGAGTAACTTCTAGCAGAATCTCAATGGTCAGTAAAGATGTTTCAAATAGTGAATAAGATACAGACTCTGATTAAAATTCATGACTTCAATTGCTTTACATTTTAAAGTTGAGTTGGGATTAAGAGTGTGTATTAGATCATCTATTTCCAAAAAAACTCAGTTACAGTTACCATATGGCTTCTATACATATCACCACCAGCTCTCTGGCAATCACCCCCAAACACATGATGGTGCCTTCTGTAAGCATTATTCATCTCATGTGGGGCAGCCTTCCTTTGCAGATCAGGATGTTTCGTGTTTGTGTCATTTGTAAGCATACCCATTATACTATGTGATGCTCCACAGTACTCATTTATTCTCTCATACATAATTTATATACCATTGTTAAGTATGTATTGACTGAAATTCCTTTGTATTATTGAAGATTTATAGTATCAACATCAAGGAATTTACCATTCTCAGAGTAACAGTAAAGATAAAGTTAATGCTCTAGAAAATTTTACAAGAAACATATATCCTTTGCGCACAATCAGTGCTTGGAGGATTCTTCTTTAGGAAGTCCTGTCTTATAAAATAATCTTTGAAGGCTGTTTACCAGAGTTACATTTACAATGTAAAATCAGGCTTTTTCTACTTTTCAAACCCTTCTCTCTTTGCTTTCCTTTGATTAGTTATTCATATACTTGGGGCCACTGTTCTTTGACAAGGTCTCACTATATGATCTGGCTAGCCTGGAACTCCTTCTCTAGACCAGGCTGGGCCTCAACAAACAAAGTTATAATTGCCTTTTCCTCCCAAACACTAAGTTAATGGCACATGTCACCACATTCATCCCTTGTGACCACGTTCATCCGTATTTAGCATAGCCAAAGCTAAATGCATCATTTGAGAGCCTTTTCTGTAATATAAAAAAATTGTTCAAATAAAATAATTCCAACAGATACAGATTTCCTGTGATCTCAAAGCCAGCATTCAACAGGATAGTCTAAGACCCAGTCCACTTAGTCTTCCACAAAGACTACTGAAATCAATTTCAACAAATTGACAGATTTGATAACCTCTTACTGATGCCTTGCCCTGTGTTAACCACTATAAAGAATATGAAGAGGTAGATAAAAAGAAAGTGATCTTTGCCCTTTGACAGACAAGAGTATTACTGGAAAAACATGCTACAAGTCAAAAGGAACATGTAGAGAATCACCTGATAGCAGAGATATTGAGGACAAAACATGATGGACTAGAAAAAATACTGCTAATAACAAACTGAGGGTAGCATCCCAATGACATTAAATACAGCAAGTAAAGGTTAAAAATCCAGCAGGTTTCTTGAGCTAAGGGGCTGAATCTAATCTTTATAACCTCTAATTTCCAGTAATTTAGTTACTGCATTTTCTTATGGACTCTGAGAAATGTTTGACAATGCAAAATTAAGAAGACACATTAACCTCATGACTTTAAAAATAGCTTCAAAGGTATTCTGTCTCTAATAATGAGTTATTATACTGTGATAGATAAAAATCGCTATTGCTTCTTCTTTTTCTTTTATTTTTTGAGATTATAATATTATTATATCATTTCTCTCATCCTTTAACTCCCTCCAAGCTATTCCACATCCCTTTCTCCACTGTCTATCAAACTTGACTTGCTTTTTCACTAATTGTTGTTAAACATGCTGATATATATACATATGTATTCCTAAATGCATAAATACACTCTGCCCAGTATGTATACTACTTGTATTATGCTTTCAGTACTGATCCTTGGGTATTAAATAACTAATTGTTGTGTTCTTCTCTGGGGAAGACTATTTCTCCTACTCTCAGCATTCCTTGGTTGCCCATAGTTCTTTGTTTATGGCTGAGATTTCCTGAGCTTTCCTCATTCATTTAGTATGTCTACTTGTGTTGTCTTTGTCCAGGTAATCTTTAGATAGTCATTGTGATGGTTCGAAAGAAAATGGTCCCCAGAGGAAGTGCCACTATTAGGAAGCGTGGCCTCATTGGAGAAGGCTCTTAACCCTGCTGACTTCTCCAGGTACTATGCGGACATTCATCAAAGCTCTCCAGCGAGCTATCAGGAGATGAACTCGGCTCTGGCTGAACTCTCTGGGGTGAGGCTTGGCTCAGGGGACCCAGTCCTCCACATTTAGGGGGAGAATAACTGGCAGAGTAGGAGTGGAGAGCCTTGGGTCTTGAGATCTGAGATAAGAGACTCACTGCCCCCAACATGCTACCCATAGAACTACACCTCTGCTCCCCACTGTTTTTGTTTGATGAAGTGTATCATCGTGGAGGTGGGCTTTGAGGTCTCATTATATACTCAAGCCATGCCCAATCAGTCAGTTCACTTCCTGTTGCCTTTGGATCAAGATTTAAGGACTCTCAGCTCCAGTACCATGTCTTCCTGCATGCTCCCTGCTTCTACTCACGATAATAATGGACTAAACCTCTGAACAGCAAGCCAGGCACCCCAAATGTGTTTTTTTTTATAAGAGTTGCTGTGGTCATGGTGTCTCTTCACAGCAATAGAAATGAACTAAGATGTGGGTTCCCGAGCCAGATGAGGGACAGCAGAGCATCACCCATACCCAGATATCTCTCAGAGAACAAGGCAGGAGTCGAGCCTCTGCCAACCCAAATCAGGCTTAAGCCTACTAAACTCCATAGAGACGAAGGCTACATGATGGTAAAGTCACACTAGCTTCTGCTCCAGCTCAGGAAACTAGTTTCTCAGAAATCATGTGACCAGAAGTCTGCTAATATGACGGATAGGCTTAGAAAGCTCCTTCTCTCCTTACAGTACTTCACCCCTTGACTTCTTCCCTCCACACCCCCCCCATGATTCAATCTATTTAAGCTAGCTCCACCATTTCAACAAACAAGCTGTCCACTGAAACAGTATTTTGGGTCATTTATACCTGTTGCCCAGGACCCTGCTGCCTGGCTCCTCAGTACCCTGGGACCAACAGTACTCAATGGCCTACCAGGGACTGGGATATTGCAGTGATAGGCCAGATAATGTTTTTGTTTGAAGGAATATAGACCTTTTGAGTCTGAGTTGGTGCCAATTTCTACACACACACAGACACACACACACACACACACACACAAACAAACACAGAGTTTAACACAGCTTCTTGCTGTTTGCTGGCAGCATGCTGCAGCTCCTTTAAGAGAGGTTTTTCTGATTCAGCTATAACGGGAAAAAAAAGCTGTGCGGTTTTAAAACGCAGCTTCCTGGGCTGTGCTGCCAGCTCAAACTCCATCTATGCATTTGAATGGCATTTGTTGGCTGGGGTGTCTATGAGACCATACTCATGGCTCAGGGCTCCCTGGCGGGATCAGCTCTACTAGGCTTGCACAGGCAGGAGAACATGGTAGATTCCCACCACCATACACAGCTATTTCCAGGCTGTGCAGTGCTCAGCATGACAGATTTAGCTATTACTCAGATAAAAAGGGTTTATGTGCTGCACGCTCATTCTCGGGGTTGGACTGCTGAGAGCGGCTCCTGCCTGGCAGCCCCAGAACCTCCACCATTTTAAAACTGGAGAGAGGCAGAGTCAGCATCCAAAGGAGCTGCAACCAAGCTGCTTAGCATTTCAAAAGATAGTAGGTCATTACAGATAATGCAGTAAGGACAGATTCATACATAAAATAACTCTAAATGGGTCACAGTGTTGGATAAATGTATGTAGGCTTGGAAGAGAGAAGAAAAAGAGTATAGAGAGTTGAGAAAGAAGTAAACCATTTTTTTAAAAAAAGTATTTAAAGAGACAGAGCACAGACAGTCATAGATTAAAAGGAGCAAAGAAAAATAAGCCACTTAAAGATGGACTATATACAGAGAGTCTAGATTATGTATATTATTGTGTCTTCTTTGAATTTTTTTTACTGTGAATGAGCTAAGTACAGAGAAACATTTTGTTGTATGGACTGCTAAGTTAAAACAACATAAAGCTATCTTGATTCCAAAATTTGAATTTAAGGATATGTTTGTTGCTTTGGAAAATAGGTTCTTCTTTTGTCTCCACAGAGGATGAAAACCTGTGGATTGCTTCCAGACCAATATGGTATGATGGAACAAGACCCCTCGAAGTTTGCAATGAAACACCCCCAAAAATTACTTTGCCCAACTGCTGACTGAGATGAACCTAGCACACAGGGTACACCATGAAAGACCTGATTAACAGTGCCCCCATACAGCAGGAAGCAGTATGGAGAGAACTACGCCCATATTCCCAAATACTGTTTATAAATGTTCCTTTACATTTAAAGGGGGATATGCTACAGAGATTTGCAAAATTTAAGGTCAATTTTCTTGTATGTATATTTCTGCTCTTGATTAAGGTGTTATGATTGTGTAGTTCATTTAAAAATGTAATGTATAATTAAGAAATATAGGTTAATAGATAATCATCTATAATAGTTAAACTTGTAATCATGTTAGTTAGATTTTCTAGATGTATTGAGATATATTTCCGTTAGATAGGCATTCTTCAAATCTTTCAGAGATCTTCAGAATATGGTATTTAAAATGTTTAAGAACTTAAGACTTTTCATGAAAGTGAGATACATCTGTGCTTGGCAGCACCAAGCTACTTCAAAAGGATGACGGGCATTGAAGAGGCTCCATACGGAGTTGGTTAGCCATTTGGGCAAGAAACTACTCTAGCCTGGACTGCTTCGCTGAACATGCAGGACCCGCAGAGAAATGACTGCTGAACTTGCCTAAAGGTGAGATGTTCCTTTGAGGTTCATGTTTCATGAAAGAGTCTGTGAGACATTCTGCAGGATACAGAAGAAAGTGACTGAACTGTCTTTGAAATTTCCTGCTTCATAGAAAAGTCTGATGGATACTATGGGCCTGTAGGCTGAAGATGGATGCCCCAACAGTACAGAAAAACTTTCGTTGACTGTCGAGGCAGCAAGATGTCTCTGTCAATTTTAGAGTCTTGGAAGTTGTTTACAATGTACTTCTTGTTTACTTAGGTACTATTATATCCTTCTAGAGTCTTTGATGGAGTTGAAGAATAGATAGACAGTTATAGTTACAGTTTTCCTTAGTTATAATAAAAGATAAGATAGGTATAAATATTGTAACTGTAATTCTTGTTTGATACCTGTTTTCTTATATGTAATTTTACTATGTTAAGATTTAAAACTTCCTTTTTATTTAAACTGAAAAGAGGAGGTGATGTGGGAGTCCCCCCTGTGTGCTGTGATTACCACTAATGAATAAAGAAACTGCCTTTGCCTATTATAGGGAAGAACTTAAGTAGGCGGTGAAGATTGGACTGAATGCTGGGAGAAAGAAGAGCAGAGTTAAAAGATGCCATGGATCTGCTGCCATAGATATACGTGTTGAAACTTTGCTGGTAGGCCATGACCTCATGGTGATGCACAGATTAATGGAGATGGGTAAAATTCAGATGTAAGAGTTAGCCAATAAGAAGCTAGAGCTAACGGGCCAAGCAGTATTTAATTAATATAGTTTCTGTGTGGTTATTTTGGTTCTGGGCGGCTGGGACAAACAAGCGGCCTACCTGCAACAGAATCTTTAATGCTTTAAGCACTGCTTAATGGGCCGTGCAAGTAGCAACATGGAAAACAGTATTGCTAAGTGTGATTTGAACTCAGGTGGTGGGTGGGGGAGGGCGCTGTCTCAAGAGATTTCAAAGGAGAAGAATTTTAGTATGTTGCCTAGAAATCATTTTTGTGATATTTTGGTGAAGAATGTGTCTGCTTTTTGCCCTTGTCTAAAAAAGTTTGCCCGAGGCTAAAGTGAAGACTTTTTGGATTAATTCCCTTGGCAGAAGAAATATCAAAACAGCCTAGTATAACTCTATTGTGTGGTTACTAGTGTTAGCTCTAATGAAGATATATAATGGAAAGAAGTAAGCTGAAGCACCAGAAAGTGGAATGGAGCTTGTGCCTCAAGGAGATAAACAGATTTAGAAATGGAGTAAAGAGAGTACTAGCTAGCAGGCTGTGTTCCAGCTCCAACAAACAGAAAAACTTGGCAGCTTCAACCATGTGCTTCTGGCTTCAGAGTAAACTACAAAAGGAAGACGCTATGGAACTTTCCTCCACTTCAACTAAGGTAAGCTACTGAGGCCCACCATATGTTAGGGTGTCCTGAATGTAGGCCTAGAGAAGCCATTGAGTAAAGCTGTGAAGCTGAAGCCTGGATATTCTTGGAGACCCTAAGATGCTGGAGATATCAGAGCCATGGGATGTCTCCTAAGGAAAGCTGCTATTAAAGAGTGGAACCAGCCCAAGAGAAAGAAACGTGCTTCAATCAAAACTGAATGGAGTTGGAGATCTGAAGATCATCTTAACATCAGATATGGAGACTCAGAGTTTGGAGTTTGCTCTGATGGTTTGGGGTCTAGCTTTGGTCCATTATTTTCTCACTATGCTCCCGTACCTACATTTTGGAATGGTAATATATCTTTTGCTATTATATGTTGAAAGTATGTAATCTGTTATTGGATTTTGATTTTTACATGGAATTAAGAGATGGCATGAATCTGAAAAGAGACTTTGAATTTTGAATTTTAAAACATTGTTGAGACTATGATAGAGTCTGGGGACTTTTGAAATTGGATTGAGTCAATTTTTGCATTGTGATATAGCTACAAGTCTTTGGGGACTAGGGCGTGTAATGTGGTGGTCTGAAAAAAAATGGCCCCCAAAGGGAATAGACCTATTAGAAGGTGTGGCTTTGTTAGAGTAGGTGTAGTCTTTTTGGAGGAAGTGTGTCACTATAGAGACAGGCTTTGAGGAATCATATATGATCAAAGCCCACCCAGTGACTCAGTTCATTTCCTGAGACCTTTGGATCAAGATGTAAGGAAGCTCAGCTCCAACACCATATGTGCCCACATCCCGCCTTGCTTCCTTCCATGACAATAAAACTAAAACTCTGAACTGTAAGTGAGTAACCCCATCTAAATGTTTTCCTTTAAAAGTACTGCCATGGTCATGGTGTCTCTTCCCAGCAGTAGAAACCCTAACTAAGGCAAACATGTTGGTGAGATTTCATGATTGTAGTTTCCGACATTGTTAACTAGGAGTCACAACCTAAATATCCTTCAACCAACAAATGGATAATTTTTTGCTATCTTTTTCTTTTCAAGATTTTTCCAAAATTGAGAGTTATGTGGCTGCCTTCATTAGGGTTATTACTGCTTTGTTGAAACACCATGACCAAAGCAACTTAGAAAGGACAGGGTTTGTTTGCCTTATATCTACATCATTGTTCATCACTGAAGAAAGTCAAGAGAGGAACTGAGGTTCCCTCATTTCTGATAACTCTATATTGTTCCAAGTTAAAATAAAACTTAGTCATCATGGTGACACAACTAATTTTAATATTCATAAGTGATCAGTTAATTCAGAGCTCTAACCTAATAATAAGTATTCCAGTCTTTCAAAACTGCCACAGTCATATCTCTACTTCATTCTGTGAGTATATGTGTGTGTGTGTGATAAAGGTATATGTACATATTCCTATGTGAATGCATGTGTGCTCAGGAGTACATGATATATGCCTATAGAAGATAGAGGTATATGTGATGGTGTCTTCTTCAATCATGTGTTACCCTACTTCATGAAACAGCATCTCTTCACTAAGCCTGGAACTTTAAAATTTTTGTTATACTGGCTGGCTAGCTCCAGGGTTCTGTCATCTTCATCTTCCTCTCCAAGGTTACATACAGACACTGCCATGCCCGACTTTTTGTGAGTTCTGGGCATCCAAACTCAGGTTGTCTTGCTTGTACAACAAGTGCTTCTCATAATGTACTAACAGCTCTCTAGTCTGACTTCGTGACACAGAATAGAACAGCAAGGGACTGAGGAAGGAAAATCACAGGCAATGTGTGTGTGTTTTTAATCTATGGAGCTAATTCAGGAGTGTGAGCTTCCCCTGCAAACAAAAGATGGGATGTAGAAATGGGTACCATGAGCTGTTCTGTCAAAATCCAATGTTTACCAAACTGACTCTTCCATTTCCAGAGTGATAAGAGTAGACAGGCCAGTTTTACTTATGAAAACTCTTTTAGTTTCATTTTCTCCTGTGAAGAATATTAATACCTAATGTTTTGCCTGCCACTATGGATATTAGAGATAATGGGTTTCAACTGATATGAGAAAATAAATCTGTGATCCATTGCAATGAATTGAGTTGAATGATGGTAGGTTCTGAAAGAAAATATGGAATAATGTGCACATATATGTATGTATATCATGTATATTACATATGTCTTATAATATACTAATTTAGTGTGATAGCGTCAATAATTTATAGTATAGACGTGTATGTAAAAGACTCCTGCTCAAAGCTATTTAATGACAGCATAGTCGCAGTTACACTGAATATCTCCAAACTTTGGGTTATTTTACACAGACTTAAAGATGCTTCACTGGTTCAGCAGAATGTGGTCCAGGAAAAATGTGCATGCACACTCCAGTAGTATTTCCTAAACTCCTACCCCAGTTACAAACTGTCACACTGCACAGTTGTCCCGTGACAGCTCACAACATAAGGCATGAGGTTGCTCCATTAGTTAACTTAATATCTATTCTCTCAGCATTTGTAATATATCTCTTCTGTCCTCCCACATTCATCCAACTCAGCTTTTTCTCCATCGCTAACTTTGAAGTACAGTTGTGAGACCTCCTTAGTCTCCAATTTGCATTGTAATAATGCAACCACTCCTCTGCTTCTCTTTTGCATGTGATTGTGCTCCCTCTTGCTCTAATTATTACCACTACACTTATTTTATATGTGCCATGGCTCACAGGACACAGCTAATATCCAATATTTTCCAGGACTTCCCACAGAGCTATATCGCTTTCCAGCAGAGAAGACAATGAACCTTACACATGGCAGTTTCAAAGATCACTGTGAAAAGAAGCAAGCCAAGAAGGTACAATAGTAAAGATTCTAGTATGGGCTGCAGTGTAAGCTCTAGCTGTGAAAACGGCAATGCATTTCTCAGTTTAGATGCCATGAACAGGAAGCAAACTGATGAAGAGAATTTTAGGATTCTCTTTGACCCAGCCATTGCTCCATTAACAGACAAGTGGGAGAAGGATTTCAATGGAGTAAAACCAGAGCAGTACCTGAATTTCAAGAATGTGAGGATGCAGGCTGTGGTCTATAGCAATGCTTGTGACTGACAGAGCTTTGATGTGACAGCAGGGTCGACACCACCCTTCCAAACAAGCTCCCCTGAGATGTCTCATCAACCCTGGTGCTGTGACTCTGTAACCTGCCAGAGAGCCGACTTGCCCAGTCAGCTTGGCTTCTGCTGACTCCGTTCTGCCTTGGATGGATTTTTGGAGGGAGGGATTAGAAAAGGTCCCGCTCTGTACTACTTTGGGCATATTTTCCCAGCTGCTTTGCCTCGCAAACAGAAGAACGTAGTTCATTTTCTGCTGTGCCTCTAAACCTGCCAGGCATTAGTCATGTCTCTTTTTGGTCTGTGTCTCTTAACTTGCCATCACTATTCATGAATTTTAATTAAAATGTTGCCAAAGATCTGACAATGGTTAAATCTAAATGTTAGTTACAAAATAAGTGAATGATTTGTCAGAGTCTTTATCACATACCTGACAGCTTTACTGTGACTAAACATTTCCTGAGCAGCAGAAATAAAAGCAGCACAATGTGAATGATCTGCATAAAAAAGTACACCTACACACACACACACACACACATATACAATCACACATACACACTCACACACATACATGCACACTCAAACACACATGAGCACTCACACATGCACATAAACACACGCAACACATGCACCTAGAACTGACAGTGATTAAAGGGCAAGATCAAGGAAATGAACAAGGGTGTAAATTTTGCATCACTTAGACTTTATCAACAAACTCATGCATGAACTATTTGAGGAGTATTTGAATGGAGAAAAGGACCGTTTAGAAGTAAGGAGGTCATAGCTTTGGCTCTGGTCCCAGAGGCAGTGATATAAAAATGCTTCTCTAAGTTTCTCTTTTGCAGCTCATTTTAAAAAATCTGTTGATAGAAATAGAATTCTTGCTTCAAACTGCTTTTGGAATAAGCCTACAGAAGAAAATCATGTGTTTTTAAATATGTTACTAAATATAAATAAAGTATCACATAAGTAAATTGGTGTGAAACAGCTTTTTACATTATTTGAGATTTTCTCCTCTAACCTGAGCCAGAAGCAATCAATAATAAATAATTTTATTGATAAATAAACACATTAAACATACTCAGGCTATACTTACTCGAAATAATTTTTTAAAAAACTTGAAGACATTGGTGACAGCATTTATGTAAAATAGAAAAGAAAAAGTAAAAGAGATATTTGGTAAATGATTCATTCAAGCAGAAGAAGGCAGCGGGACCCACTCTCACACAGAGCCAAAACAGTTCACAGAAAAAATGTCGTAGAGATGGAGTATTTCCATGTAACACCAACTCATTCTATGATTGCATAACCATGAGCGCATATGACATTAAAGGAATGGATTGTAGTGACTGCTCTCACATATAAAATAATCGAGGGGAGAAAGATAGGTAGGGTAAGTGCTTCTCATTTGGAGAAACCAATGGCCAAGCGTGGATGGGATGGACAGACGGCAGGACAGTGCAAGAAGTTGGGACAACAAAGGGGGAACAGTCCACACCTTTAGTCAGAGTGGGAGTGTTTAGTACGTCCTTCACACCAGGCTACCTCTATTGCCTCTTAGAGAAAATGGTAGTTAGAGCCACTTCATAGAGAATGGGCCATAGCAGAAAGTAGGCAGACATAGATCCAATGCTTATGAGTGGATGTACTGTAATATTGAAGTGAGTTTTTTAGAAAGAATATTATATAAAGAGTGACACTCCTAATTGGGAAGTATATAGCATGAGTTTGTGTGAAGTGTCTAAAAGGAACCTCTGAATAGTCAACCAGGAGACTAAGAGAGGATATGTTGTCCAAGGAGTGTCCTCCTAATGAGACATGTTTCTTCTAATCTCCCTGACTCTAATGATACCTAACCAGGAGGTAAGAAGTTGTTGTAGAAGGAGCACCACTCTGTTGTAGGAGGTCAGCAGGCCGTGTCCCGACACCCGGCAAGCTTAATCCCTGAAATAATCACACAGAAATTGTATTAATTAAATTACTGCCTGACCCATTATTTCTAGCATCTTCTTGGCTAACTCTCACATCTTGATTTAACCCATTTCTATTAATCTGTGTTTCACCACAAGGTTGTGGCTTACCAGGAAAGATTCAGTATGTCTGACTCTGGTGACTCAGGCTCTCTCTGCCTGCCTTCTTTCTCCCAGCATTCAGGTCTCTTTTTCCCGCCTATCTAAGTTCTGCCCTATCAAAAGGCCAAGGCAGTTTCTTTATTCAACCAATGAAAGCAGCACAAATACAAAAGGACCTCCTACACCAAGAAGTGAAGGCTAAAGAGCAAATGCCATTTTAATATTTTAGTTCTCTTTCTTACACAGACATTGAAGTCATTGATTAAACCTGAACTGGCGATATAATATGCATATACACAAGATCACGCATATACATGTACAGTATGTGTGTGTATGTGTACATATATATGTACTAAAATGTACTTACATATGTATATACACATACATAATAGTTAAGGCTGGATTTCAAAACTTAAACTGAGACTATCATTAAACAAAACAACACTAGAAACTCATGGGCTCCATGATAGTAACAGACAGAAGTGAATGTGACAGCTAATGTCTGAAGGTAGTGATTAAAGAAAAGAAAACCTCTTCTGGAATTATATCTATGATTACAATATAGACTACTTGATAATGCCAAGCTACATACCCTTTGAATGTGTGTGTGTATGTGTGTGTATAAGTTTGCCAGCTTTGACATATCTATTCTGTTTAATGACCAATAAACTCAAAGTTTAAAAGAAAAAAAAAAGAAAAATTCTTCTGATCCCAAATTCAGTCCCATTCATATATATCTAAATATATATATCATAAACCTATTTATAAGTCTACCAATTTATTTAGTAGAAATGAGTGCTATCACTACAGATGATGTAAACCTATGTTCCATAATTTATTATAGTTCCCTTTCAATGTTTTAACAGTACTTTTCATTTGTTTCTTCCCAACTGTAACTTAACTTCCACTGGGAAGCAAATGTTATCTTCGTTCTGTCTATAGAGCTTGGATAAGTTGGCTATCTTCTAGCTTAAACACTGATGAATTTTTGTCTCAAATATGCCTTAATATTTTTGCTCATAGTAATTATTTAGTAGGAAACTTATGTCCCAAGTAAGACTATGCATAAGACAATATGATTGATTTCTGTTACTCTGGAAGAGTAAACCTTTGCCCAATATATTTGCAGGTAACTGGTTATTAGCTTGGAAATACTGAGCATTTATCTTGTTATCACATAAGGACTAAATGACAATAGTTATAACTAAAGTTTAGGAATATTAAAATTAAGGAAAGAAGAAATTTTTGGTGATGGTTAGGTTCCATTATACTGGGAATCAAATTATTCCTGTAACTTAGGTTACATTAACTGATGTGTTACTTTTCTTTTTAGAAGGGTTTGAGGAAGTTTTTCTCATTTACAATAGACACATATAATATATATTCTCCAACCTACAATATATATATTTCCGTTTTATACAAATATATATGTGTGTCTATATATTATTATTACATTCTCTATAATTGTTGAAAAGCTCCAAGTGAATGTTGACAGTTGTAAAGAAAGTGATGAAGCAATGGTAGACTGTTGTAAGTAAGATGGATAGTTTGATTCTTAAATTGATCCCAGACCAATTCCTTAGTCATTTGAAGGAATTTTTTCTCTGTCACAGTAAAGTACCTAAACATGGCTATTTTAAAAGCTATGCTTTCCTTGCCTAGTCATTAAGGTTATAAATCCATGCATCTTGCTGTAGGATTCAAAGGGAAGAGTTATTTGGAGATTATATGATTTTTTAGAGTATAGAAAAAGTCACTATTAGATTATTGAATATTTAGCATATACATTGACAAAACTAATGAATCAAAATTTGATTTCTTAACACTGAAAGACAGTTTTTGATGTTTGATTTATTTTACCATAAAGTAAATAATTGACACTGAAATCCTTAAACTCTGTTGCTTTTTTAAAGCAGTAGGCTGATGGGGAAAGAAAGTACCTCATGTGAGATGAGAAGAAAGCATGTGGAAGTTCTATCAATTCGAGCATGAAATTTCATACCATGGGGGCTAAATTGGGAAAATAAAATTTCCTACCAGCTTCTTTATGCCCACTGATTTGACAATAGAAAATAAAATGAAAAAATACTATGACAAGTGAGTCTCTCAATTATTTACTTTTTGAGATTCCATGACACAAATATGGTAAAAAATATTTCGGTCCCTGCTTCAGTCTAGATCACCCATTGTCTAATTAATAGCTACTATTTAAGAACCATAAAATTGTCCCAGGCAATGCCCTAATTGCTTTGTATATGGTATGTGAGAACTCATTTATCAAACTAGAAATCTGATAAAGTAATATTGATACTCTTCCTCAGTTTTCAAAGTTAAGGAAGTTAAGTAAGTATGAGCATCACATAGCTAATTCACAGCAGTAGAATTATCAAAGTTACAGCCAGGGGAGGCAAACTCATTGAGAATATATGTCAAACTGCTTAACTCTGCTTTTCTTCCATCATTGGATCACTCTCAAAAGATCTATGTGTATGTGTGGATTTAATGTTTGCTTGCTGGCTCATTTTACATACAATTTCTTACTAAGAGTTATAGTAAATAAGGGTTTAGCCTGAGGGTTCAGTGGGTAAAGGCATTAGCCATCAAGCCTAACAACCTGTGATGATGCCTACAGTTCACATGGTAGAAGAAGGGAATTGACTTCCCCAAGTTGTACAAGTTGTCCCCTTTCCTGAACAGATGCACTTTAGGACTCACATGATCTATTTATCTGCCTGCCTGCCTTCCTTCCTTCCTTTTTTTTTTTGTTTCTTTCAAACACACATAAATAAACAAATATAGAATTAACATAATATAGTAGACAATGTGTTATCTTTCTTAATTGACTTAGTATTATCTCACCAACATTTTCAAAGTGGTTACTTTATAAATATTTCAGTAATTATACAAGTTTCAAATGGTTGAATGAGTCAATTAATTTAACTCATGGCATTTCTTGAGGCAGAATCTTTGAGTTTATGCAGTTATAAAACAACATTCTAATAATAAACATAACGTTTGCCATCAAACTCCTTCTTCATTTTAGTTTATTTCCTAGGAAAGATCCCCAGACTGAAAACTGACAGATAAAGCTATTAATATTAGTTTGATTTATATCCTGCCAAAGTATTTATTTTAAAAGAATTGTCCTAAATTATGCTTTCAAACTATGTTATTCATCTTATTATTATTGTTTCAAGGAAAATATAATTCTCAGTCATTTATATGATCTTTTAATAGTTATTTAAAATAACACTGATTTCCAAACACTCTTCAAAGACTAGGGTTGCTAAAGTTTGCTGTGTCTTTGGAATCATTACTGAATCCTCATGATCAATTCAAAGCTAAATAAATATCAGCAGTTTAAACATCTTCATTTCAAACTCTTCAGTTTGTGGTGTTGTTGTTTTTGGTGGTTTGAGTTTTCTGTTTGTCTACTATATTGTTAATTCTATGTTTGTTTATGTTGTTTGTTTGATTGATTGGTTGATTGATTTTTGATCTTCAAACAAAATCACATTGTGTCACCCTCGCTTACTTGGAATTTATTATGTAGACTTGACTGGCCTTGACCTCATAGAGATTTACCAGCTTCTGCCTCTTGAGCACTGTGATTAAAGGTGTACACCACCAATCTTGGCAGAACCAAACTGTTCATATAAAGGAGTCTTTAATAGAGTTACACAAATAAACAAAATATGCACACTACTATTTAATAATTTTGACTCATAAACATTTTTCTTAGAAACCAATTCCTGTGAATTTAATCAGGATTGTATTTTGAATCTGCATTTTTCTTTTTTAGTAGAGTTTGCTTTAGTTTGAGCATTTTCTCATGGACACTGTTGACCAAGCTGTATCTGTTAATGCTCGGTTTTCCCAATGTCTATTTTTATTTTCGGTTATTTAATACAATAGTAAGTGTTGTCTTACTAGTCATAGGCTTGAAACATGCATCTGAGCCTTCTAACAGCAAGACTATATCAAGCGAAGACTGGGAAGGGAGAGAATTCCAGACATCATCAGAAGACCTCTGTAGCTCTTCCGGTATCCACTGGAGTAATCATCCCAGAGTGTGCACATGACACTTTCCCTATCCTGAGACAGAAACACTGAACAGGAATGTAAGAAATGGTGGGTTGGGAATCTTCTACAGCTGTACTTAATTCTTCTTCCAAAACCTGGAGAGTAGAACCTCATGATTCTCTGGGTACAGGTGAGAGCATTCAGACAAAACTGCTTTCAAGGAGAAAAAAATCAGCTCGACACAACCTTCTTTTCTGATACTACTTGACGAATATTAAGAAATAATGGAAAGTGTCGCTCTGCGTTCAGCAGTACTTAGGCATGCAAAAATATTATTTCCAACTTCAAATGAAGTCAAATGCAGTCTCTGATATCTCATGGCTGAGCAAAGGCATACAAAGGAATAGCAAAACAAAATCCACATTAAAAGGAATATTAGTTACTCAATACTGACCTGAAAACAAGGTTATAAAATTAAAATAAATTAAATTTAGTATTCCTTCAGCACTATTATAACAAAACACTAACATTATATGCTATGGGTATAAAAGAGATAAAAGACCGTCCCAAACAACAGGGATAAAGTTTAGAATTATAAAGTATGCACAAATCTTTAAAATATTATATATAAGATCAATGACATATTAAACTCTATAGAAGAAAACATTAGTAAACTCAAAAATACAGAAATATACATTTTCTAAAATTAAATGCTAGGGTAATAACAAATTTCGGAAATATATGGCATTGTTGACTATGGGGCAAGTTAGACACAATTTTCATCTGGCTCAGATTGACTTTTGTTAATAAATCATGTATTATATGTCTTTGGGTGACAGATTAGATTTATACATCTATAAGACACACATGTAATTTTGCAGTTTCTTTGAAAATTGAATAAAATGTGTTATCACCCTTCTATGCCTTGATATTATAAACAAATACACATATAGTAATTAATGGATAAATGTATTTAAGAGCTTGAACATGTATTTAGACTCTCACAACCGTCCATCATCAGGTTAATAAACAAATACACTATGATGTAGTATTACAATCAACTACACTCAAAAATAGGGGTTACGTTGCTAGATGCTACACTTCAGAAAAATCTCTTAAGAATTATTCCAAAGAATGATTCTTTATAAAAAAAATAATACTACATGTGTAGCTTCATTTTAAAATACATTCTACAAATATGTCAGCTTCTCTATGGTGACAGAATATAAATCAGTGATATTCTGAAAAATAGAAGGAAAGAGGCATTACAAAAGAACAAAAACATTTTGGACTCATGTGTATTTCATTATAATTGTATTTCAAATATATATTGCATGAAAATGTTCTTTAAACTTGAAGTTCCCAAATCTATAAGTATACCTGTACCCTTTGCAATGCTTTCCTTTTTCTGTGAATCTGCCTATATAGACATGTCTATAAATGGAATTATATATTAGGTGACTTATTGTCTTTGATTTCTTTCACTTAGTTTAATGTTTTCATAGTTCATTCATATTAAAATGTATGCAGCTTCATCTCTCTGAATAATTGGATACTACTTTAGCAAACACTTTAACTTATCTGTCTACCTATGGATGGACATTTGTTTCCACTTTTTATTTGTTATAAAAAACATTGCTATAAACATTTGTATACCATATAGATGAATTTCCAAACTTATCAAGTTTTGTGTTCGAAATGTGCAATTGATTGTATGTCGATTATATCTCAATATATTTCAAAACTAATTTACATTATGATAAGTATTACACATTACTTATGAAACTCCCTTAACCACTCACTAAATTCTAACGTTGCACACAAGCAATACAGTATATCTGAAGTAGTATTGTTAAGCAATATAGGAAACACAAGAATTTAGCAAGTGAATGGATCGTACTGAAAATCCAGACTATGTAGGGAACTGACACAGATCAGAAGTGTTTGTTGGAGGCAGCAACCATCTTGCAGCAACTGGCCTTCCATCCTTGCTGGCATCATAGCCTCTATTTAAAAGGGAGAAGCAAATACATTGGTGCCTTGACAAAAAAAGTTAAGCCGGATAGGAAACACTTCTGCTCAACATCACGCAAGGAGAGGCAGGGAAACCAAGAAACGATTACAATGACAATCACAACCCACACTGTTCAGATTTTAATCCACAAAAGATATTTGGGGGTCTGATTTTCTGTATTTTTTCAGTATCTTTTCTTCTGTATTTTCATATTACAAACATCTATAATCAAGGTACAACTTCCATCCTTATGTCCTTGTCTTTATGAGCAACTGTGGCAGAGTGGGTAAGCCAGGAGAATTCTCTGAACCTTGATTTTCTCATCTGAAAAGTATCGAGCATGCTGATCATGAATCAACATAATTGTGTAAAAATCAAAATTAAAAGTTTGACTGTGTCAGACTGCCTTTGGATAGGACACTTTTTACATTTTATTATATTGTTTAGAAAGATGCAGTATTTTAAAAATGATAAATTATTTCAAGTAATCTTCAGATTTTTATAAGTATAATAAAAATTTCAAGTAGATTTTTAAACTGAGATTTAGCTTTTATGTAGTTTATTTGGATAAACTAACTGATGACATATTATTGAATTCATAAAGAGCAGCTTCTTTGTTTGATAGATAATTTAAAATGCTATAAAACAATAAAACACTTAGATTTTTCATTTAGGTTGTTTAAGAAAGCGTCTCTCTATGCAACCGAGACTATTGGGAGCTGTTGTGTTGCTCATATAGTCCCTGAAACAGTGATCTTTCTGCAGCATCCAGAATGATGGCTTTGCAGATAGTATGGCCATGCCTGGAAAATGTACATGCCCGAACAATAAAGAGACCTACAAGTGTACCAGAAAAAAAAAACTTAAATTCTACCTAACAAAAGTGGTATTTCATAGACGTTATGTGTGGTACAGCCTCCCAATCACAAAAAATAAAATATTGTAGCAAATTTTAGATTTCCCATCTCATATATTGTATATAAGACTGAACTCTATAATAAGTACCAAGTATTGTTAAAAGCAACATTAATATATTTTGACTTTTCTATTTCTCACCACATATGCAGCCAGATGTATGTGTGCCACATAGTAACAAAGTGTTTTCTTTGAAGGAAAGAAGGAAACTACACATTATTCTATAAGTACTATTAGTCAAGTGCAAAATAAAATGGGAATAAACAGCTAGAGATCATATTTGCAATAGAATGATGAATCAGAAAATAGCAGACTTGGAGTTATGAAATACAGAAGATATGAAACCAGCATAAAGAGATATACACCCCAAACAAAGGAAAAAAGTGGAAAAAGTTAAATTCCCAAAGAAAAAGTAAAATGTGACCAATAAAAACGCATGTGTGTACACACAAATTTATACAATAATCAACTTAACTGTCAAGTAGATAGTAAGGCTTAAGTCAGTGTAAAGCAGTTTCAGCTGTGTCCTTTCCCAAAATGATATATGTTTGATGATGATGACATTTGTTTGACAGACTGTAGGTTATGGACTCTCATACATAGTAATTCAAAGACCTGAAAACCTGAATAAATTACCACCAAACCCTTTCTTAAATCCTTTAGACAAATATTTATTCTAATGTTTATATAGAAAACTGTTCAGCATGGACAAATCTAATGAAATAGTGGAGAAAAATCCAGATGACTAATGGTGAAGAATTAGCTAAATTGGGCTATCAGAAATAATACCATGTTGATAGGCAAGTATTCAAAATGATGCTTGAAATATATAACAGGAGGAAAAATTCTCAACTTGTGTAAACAAATGTTTAAAGCTATGAAATGTTATCTATGATTTTATTTCAATTTTTTAAGCTACTGGAAGATATCTGAAAAATTAAAACTATGGTTACTTTTAGCTAGAGTTTTGCATGAGCTTCATGCAGTTTGGTGTCTAAATTATGCAAATTTATACAATAAACTTTATTAATGCTATGAACATTATAGAATTTATATAAAAACTCCTTTCCTAGAAAACATTTGTTTAGCATTCCTCTGGCCTGCTACTCCTTTGCTTACTGGCTGTATTACAGAATATTGTCTGGTTATAATTTAATGTAATAATAATGCACATGCCTTGGGGTATTTCATTTTATGATTTTCACCCATGGGGCCATTATCTCCTTGTTAAGTGTCTTGACTTAGAACAGTCAGCAAGTATGGCAAGAAAGGCTGCCCTTAGTGAACAAAATGTGAGCTCTGAAAATCCCTGCTGGGCAGAAAGGCTGACTTGGGGAATTCTCCAGTTAGATCTCTGGACTCATAGTTAAAGATGCCATGGGAGGCTTCCACAATGAACCTATGCAGGATGCATCATCACTATGATTGCTCAGAGGAAGCAGTATTAACAACTTCCCAGTCAGAGTTTGCATGGCAGAGGATTAAAAGCATTAAAAAACAATGGCTGTGATTAGTGCGTCTGCATATTTGACTGTTGGCTCTACTGATCGTCCACTGTGCTAGAGTGAGATAGACAGGAGAATTCTTCAAACGTCAACTTTCTCATCCAAAAAGATGTGAGCATGCTGATCATTAACTTACATAATTCTGTACAAAAATTTTTTTGAGCCTTCCATTCTTTCTGTCATATTTTATTGCAGACATTATAACATCTTTAAGCAAGCATGAGACTGCTTGATACTATGTTCTTTCTAGCTGTGATATAGCAGGCTGTTGGGGTTGAGAAACACAAGAAATTTCTGCCTCTGTGTGTTGTGTATGTGTGCAAGAAAGAGTGAAGAGAGGGAGAGAGTGGGGGCGGGGAGAGAATTCAGGAGACTGTTTTCTTTTGCAACATAAGGAGAACATCTCATGACTTTAAAGCCATTTGTTGTTGATATCAATAAAATAGACCATATTTTTACTTTTCAGTTTAATAGATCTCCTGATACTTTTCTCAATTAGCTATCACATCAGTAGTTTAAACATTTCTAAACTTGTTTGCTAAACAAATTTGAGAATGGCAGAAAAATAGGAGTGCCTCAGGCAAAACCTCTGTTATTTTCTTTGTAGTGATGTTCTCTTATTTAAATCAGTGGCTTTCTTCTTAAACATTATTCTTTTTTAATGACATGAAGTAAGATTTTAGAAATATGTTTAAAAAGGGGTTGATGAGATGGCTCAGTAGATAAGTGTTTGCCATGAAACATGGAGGCCTAAGTTCTGATTCACAACTCCAACACAAAAACCTAGGCATGGCTATGCACGCTCCCCACTCCCTTAGCAGTACTGAAAATCAAGAGAGGAGAATTGGCAGAATTTGCTGGTCACCATCCTAGCTCCAAATTCTGAGGGAGGCCCTTTCTTAAGGATATAAGGTGGAGAGTGATAAAGCAGGACACATGATTTCCTCCTCTGGTTTCTGCATACACAGGTGGGCAACACACACATATGTAAGTACACAAAAGGTTTAAAAGTATTGTGAAAAACTATAACTCAAAAAGGCCCTGTGTGTGCGTGTGTGTATGTGTGTGATCAAAGGAATAGAGTCACATAAAATATCAGCAAAATACAGATTGATTTCTTATAACACCATCCATTGTCCAGTTTGTGCTAAGTGGTCAACATAATTTGTTAAAGAATAAATCTACAGGTCACATGTTTGTGAGTATAGTTTACTATATACTACTATACATGTCTTCTTAAAACAGCCATAGTGTTCAATTTTCTGTTGAGTGTGCACCAACTTGACAGATAGCTAGCCCCAAACCTGAAGTGTTAGTGACATCCCCTAGGGTGGGAAAGAGTTTTTGTTGATATATCCTGGACACATCTCAGAGAAGGGCAGGTATCTGCATCCCATCACTTTAATGCCAGTGATTTTTTTTGACATGTATCCTCAGTGTTCAAGAAAGTGAAGCAGGAGGATTGCCATGAGCTTGACCACAGCCTGGGCTTCATAATGAGTTCCAGCTCATTCTAAGCTACAGAGGGAGACTCTACCTCAAACAAAGGATAAAACAAAGATTGCTTTCATTTGTTTACTCTTTCACTCATTCATGGTGATCTGCCATAGCTGTCAGACAACGACTATGCCCCCTTAATACAAGGAAGAACGTATTCTTCTCGAAGGTATTCTCTTGTCATTCAAGTTGTGGCCACAAGTGTTCACTGAGATAGATTTGGGCTTAGTCCACTCACAGTTTTGTCCACTTGAGTAGAAAAGTGAAAAGAAAGAACATGTAAAATCAATGTAAGAAACCGCTTTAGAGTTTGCACATTAGGTTTATATTACACGCATCCCACTATATATCTGATATATATATTTTATATATGACCTATATTAGATATATGGCAATTAATAGAGATACAAACCCTAAACTAAATTCTGATAAAACACGTTGTACATTTCATCCACCAGTTGGGCATGGGCAAGCCTGCTAATGACTGAAGCTCCAGTGAAAAACAGTTTTCTTGACCTTGTCTTCATTGACTTAAAGAACCTCCATGAACTCCCTGTGTTCCCACTGGCCTGAAGAATTTCTGTTGATTTGGATCTTGCCTACAAACCACAGCAGTATTCAGTGGTTTGCAGAGCTGGTAAGACTGAAGACAGTCTGGTGCTTGCATATATGAACAAGGGCAGTCCTTTGGAACTCAGTGGTGTTTACTCTTGCTTCCAAGGCATCTTCTGGGAGATGTATTGTTTGATACAGGACCCAGAGTAAGAATGAGAGTTTCAAAAGAGAAGCCTACCCTGTTATATTTCATAAATTAGCACTTTTTTGTTCAATCTTCATTTTATAAATCTTTCTTCTTTTTCTTCAAAATTGCAAAGGGTAAGATAGAAGGATCTGTGCTATGCATTTAAATACTGAGTCCAAAAAGACAATGAATCCAAGGACAGAACCAGGGAGTGCAGGACTGCTAGCTAAGATCCATGGCCCTGTATCTGTTTTTATCACAGTTTCTTCTATTTCTTCAGAGGACTGCAACTTACCAAGACTCACAGTGTCTCTGTCTAAATTTTTCCTGCCACTGTGTTTTTAAACTGTGCAAAAAAGCAATTTCCAAGTCACAAGCTTTTTCTTTTATATCATCCTTCACAATTTTAACAGCTAATATGAAATGCCAAATCACTGCTAATTGGAAATTGATTTGGGAAACAATTAAAGAGCCACCTCAGTAATAAAGAACACACAGAGAAGTATCATCAACTACCATTCTCCCCTGTGAAGTCTCGATTTAATTTATCTGCTTGAGACCAATGAACAAACAAACAGCTATGACAAAACCTGAAAGAAGAAAAAATTTTAAGTTTAGCTGTCAGTCATAGAAGAACAACTATGAAGATTCTAATCCCATGCTTGCCCAAGTCAAATGAAAGGCCAATGCAATTTTTTTCTGTTTAGTTCTGTACCCCATTTTTAAAAATTTTTAAATTTTTTTCCTTTTTTATTACTTAAAAAAATACTGATCCAAATTTCCACTCCCTATCTATGTTCATAGCAGCATTATTTGTAATAGCCAGAACTTGGAAACAACCTAGTGCCCCTCAATGGAAGAATGGATAAAGAAAGTGTGTAATATATACACAATATAGTACTACTCAGCGGTAAAAACAATGACATCTTGCATTTTGCATGCAAATGGATAGAAATAGAAAACACTATCCTTAGTGAGATAACCCAGATCCAAAAAGATGAATATGGTATGTACTCACTCATTAGTGGACTCTAGCCATAAACAATGGACATTAAGCCTATAGTTCACAAGCCTAGAGAAGCCAAAAAGCAAGGTGAACCCAAAGAAAAACATGTATAGATCCTCCTGGAAATTGGAAGCAAACAAGATCGCCGGGCAAAAGTTGGGAGCACAGGAGTGGGAGTAGGGGTAGGGGTGGGGTTGAGGGAAGGGGAGAGGGGGAAGGAGTAGGGAGAAGGGAAGGACCGGGAAGAGTTTGCAGGAGTGGGAGGGAGGAGATGGAGGAAGGGCGGATATAAGAGCAGGGAAGAAGATATCTACATTAAGGGAGCCATTTTACGGTTAGCAAGAGACTTGGCTCTAGAGGGGATCCCAGGTGTCCACGGGGAAGTCCCCAGCTAGGTCCTTGGGCAGCAGAGGAAAGGGTGCCTAAACTGGCCTTGTCCCATTGTCACACTGATGAATATCTTGAATATCACCATAGAAATTTTGTCCGATGGATAGAGATAGAGACAGAGACCCACATCCACATCAGAGCAATAGACTGAGCTTCCAAGGTCCAGTTGAAAAACAGAAGGAAGGAGAAGATGTGCAAGGAAGTCAGGACCGCGAAGGATTGGTCCACCTACTGAGACAGTGTGCCTGATCTAATGGGAGCTCACCAAATCCAGCTGGACCTGGACTGAAAGAGCATGTGATCAAACCGGACTCTCTGAATGTGGCTGCCAATGGAGGCAGAATGAGAAGCCATCGCTAATGGCACTGGGACCTATCTCTTCTGCATGTATTGGCTTTTTGGGACCCTAATCTATTTGGATGCACACCTTCCTAGGCCAGGATGGAGAGGGGAGGGCCTTGGACTTCCCACAGTGCAGGGTACCCTGCCCTCTCTTCAGGATGGAGGGGGAGGGAGCAGGAGGGGAATGGGAGAAGAGGAGGAAGTGTAAATTTTTGAATGGAAAAATAAAAAAAAATTCCCACTCCCTCTCCTCCTCCCAGTCCCTTCCCTCTCCCTCCACACACCCTTCCCCTACCCCTCCAACCCTAAGGGAGTGCCATGCATCCCGCCCTGTAGAAAATTCAAGGCCCTCCCTTCTTTGTCTAGGTTGAGCAAGGTTTACATCCAAAGAGAATAGGATCCCATGAAGCTGGTATCTGCAGTAGAGACACATCCCAGTGTCACTATCAATCTGCCCCAGCTGTCAACCCCCTTCAGAAGGGCTTAGTTGTTTCCATGCTCATTCACTCTCAGTCCAGTTGGAGTTGGTGAGCTACCATTAACTCAAACAAGGAAATAATTCAAGATTTAATGCAATTATAATATATTCAAGATACAACCAAAGCTATGCCATATCCTCCTATTCCTAATCCTCTGAATTGTGTGATTCTTGAGCATGAGATAAATGTTTTAGATAACAATTCTCATGTATCGGACTCACCACTTTGATACATTTGAAAAGTGATAGAAATATGACTAGACGGGCTCCACTCTACATATGTGTAGTTCATTCTAACTTTAGTGCCAATCTTTTGTTGATTATTTTGTGTAGTGGTTTGAAAGAAAATAATCCCCAATATAAGTGTCACTATTAGTAGGTGGCTTTGTTGGAGTAGGGTGGCCTTGGAGGAAGTGTGTCATAGTGAGGGTGGACAACTTCCTATTACCTGAAAGTCAAGAAGTAGCACATTTATTTAGTTCTCCAGCACCATGACTGCACGCATGCCACCATGTCCCACCATGATGATAATGGATGGAACCTCTGAATTGAGAGCCACCACAATTAAATGTTTTCCTTTATAGGAGTTGGTACGGACATGGTGTTTTTTCATAGCAATAGAAACTAAGAAACCTAACTAAGACATTTTTTATTCCATTCTCTTTACTTAAAGACAGAAAGACAGAGACAGACAGACACACAAACACACACACACACACACACACACACATACAGAGAGACAGATAGTCACACAGGGAGACAGACACAGACAGACAGACATAGAGAGACAGAAGACAAAGTTATCTAATATTTGCCTAAACCCTAAGGTATAGTTAAAATTATTAATGCTTTCTATTATTTTCTCAGTAATAAACCTGAAGCATGGTGAAAACAAGTTGATATCCTCAAGGCCACCCAGAAAATGAAGGATTAAGCAAATTCCCTTAACCAACTTCTGTCACTGTGTACTTTATTCTCTTCTGTGAGACAATGCCATCACCTACCACTACCAGGCACATAGAAGAGCTGACTGTGTAGATTATTATTGTTATTGATAATACAATGTTGTATGAACATTGAGAAAAAATGGGAAATTCACTTCGATGATAGTGGAGGTGTAAATAAGTCATCCTTAAAAAAAATGGGTAAAGCAAATTTCTCAAAGCAATGAGATACTTTGCTACCTTTTAAAATGGAAGAAAAAAATGGTTGAAGGGATAGCCAAACAAAGACCTGGAGTTTTAAATACGTTCTATTCTATTTCATCTGGATTGTTTTTGTTTTTGATGTTTTTACTGTTATTTAAAACTGAGAGTTTTCAAAGGCATACAGTGCTTTATAGGACAGCAGTATTAAGTACAGATGATTCAATTTGTATGGTTCCAGGAAATAGAATTATATTCAGCATAGTATTGTTAGGCACATCGAAGAACTATCCAATTTTATTAAATGAAAGCATCTTAATCATACTTATTAAGTATTTATTGCAACTTCCTAAAACTATCAAACAGAAGTCCTTTGTAGGAGGAGGGTCCTCTTATTCGTCCTGGCCACCTGGCTAAATTAGCCCTGAAATAACCACACAGAAACTGTATTAATTAATTCACTGCTTAGCCCATTAGCTATAGTTTCTTATTGGTTAATTCTTACATCTTAATTTAACCCATTTTATTAATCTGTATATTGCCATGTGGCAGTGGCTTATTGGGTAAAATTCCCAGTGTCTGTCTCCAGCGCATCGATGGTGTCTCTCTCACTCTGCTTTCTTCCTCCCAGAATTCAGTTCTATCTTCCCTGCCTACCTAAGTTCTACCCTATCAGGCCAAGGCAGTTTCTTTATTCATTAACCAGTACAAGCAACACATAGAAAGAAGAATCTCCTACACTATTTCCCCTTTTCAGTTTAAACGAAAAGGAAGGCTTTAACATAGTAAAATTCTAGCAAGAATTACAGTTACAATATTTATATCTACCTTTTCTTTTATCATAACAAAGTAAAACTATAACTATAAATTCTTCAACTCCATCAAAGACTCTAGAAGGATATAATAGTACCTAAGTAAACAGAAAGTGTATTATAAACAACTTCCAAAACTCTAGAATTGACAGAGATATCTTGCTGCCTGGACAGTCACCAGAAGTTCTTCTGTACTATTAGGGCATCCATCTTCAGGCTACAGGCCCATAGTATACAACAGACTTTTCAATAAAGAAGGAAATTTCAAAGGCAGTTCAGTCATTTTCTTCTGTATCCTGCAGAATGTCTCATAGAGTCTTTCATAAAGCAGAAACCCCAAAGGATCATCTCACCTTTAGGCAAGTTCAGCATTCATTACTCTGCCACTTCTGCATGTCCAGTGAAGCAGTCCAGGCAAGAGCAGTTTCTTGCCCAAATGGCTAACCAACTCCATAAGGAGCCTCTTTAATGTCCATCATCCTTTTGAAGTTGCCTGGTGTTGCCAGGAGCAGATTTGTCTCGTTGTCATGAAAAGTCTTAAGTCCTTAAACATTTTAAATGTCATATTCTGAAAGTCTCTGAAAGATTTGAAGAATACGTATCTAACTGAAATATATCTCAATACATCTAGAAAATCTAACATGACTACAAACTTGACTATTATAGATGACTATCTTTTAACCTATATTTCTTAATTATACATTACATTTTTAAATGAGCTACACAAACACAATGCCTTATTAAAGATCAGAAATACATGTACATATAACAAAATTAACATTAAATTTGTATCAATAAACAAAGATCCATACCATTGCAAATCTCTATTGCAGTCATTTTTTTCTTTTTCTGAACTGTTGACCTGAACTTCCAAAGAGACTCCTGAAACATACATCCTGTTGCTGTTGCCCTTGGTTACTACTAGAGGTGGAAAGTAAGTTCCTATTGCTGAAGGCACCATGCAAGTTTCTAAAGGAAAAGGTACCAACAGTCTGATGATGGAAGTTACAAAATAATCCCAAAGTAGCTCAGGATTGAGTATAATAAAGTGTTATTTATTTTTAATCTTAAAGGTCATTGTTTAACCCATATTGTTTTCTCAGTTAACCATTTTAAAGGTGGAGCCATTGGTACCTCTAAATGTTTGCTATTTGTTTTGTGTTCTTGTTCAGCCTGATTAGCTTGTGATCTTTGTGTATAATGTCTTATAATATCCTTTCCAGAAACATGAGTTTCTGGGACTGCAGGAATGTTAATCTGGGTATTTCTTTGCTGGAACAGGTCATGATGCCATAATTTCACTGTGATATTAGCCACATATGGCCTCAGCCTTTCTCTCTGTCCTTCTGGGTCTATGCATTCAACCTATCTCATTTTTTGTTTCAGTTCAGATAGGGTTATAATTCCTAGGAATTGAACATCTGCCTCTTGAAGAGGCCAATTCAGATGCCAAGATTATGGAGTAATGATACTCATGTCCACACCTGTGTCTTGTAATCCCTCAATTACAATGTCATTTATATGCACTCTTAGCTTTGATCTTTGATATTTATAGAAGTCTGAAAATATATGATTCCTATTTCCTAATGGAACTTTTTATTCTTCCTCTATGTTTATTCCATCATTAAGAACAGTATGTCATTTTTTACATCAGGCAATGGACTTTTTTCATTTTCCGGGTGAGACATGTCTTTCACAATGACTGGAAATGATTGGACCACATTTGACTTGAGGGACTGCAAGAGGTCCCTGAAAGAGTTTCACAGTGTCACCAGGTTGCCTTTTCTGCCTTTTGTCGATCTGCATTTATTGGTCAAATGTCATTTTTTGCCACATCTCCTACATAATCCAGAAGTTGATACCTTCTTTTTTTGCCATTCCCAGAGGAGTCAGTATTTCTAAGAATTCCTTATCTATAATTCATTCTGAGATGCCCTATTCTACCACAACTAAAACATTTGACATTTTGATGTCTCATCATACCTTTGGAAATTGCTTCTTTTAAACAAGCCTCAGTATTATAGTCAAATGTCTTAACATTCGTTGATGCTGAATCCACTCATCCATTGGTGCTGATCTAACCTTTAAAGGCCCAGGTATCTTTTTGCATTCTAAGTGGCATTTCAAAATCCAGAGATTCAATAAGTACTCATCTAGCTTCTGGATCTGTTACTTCTATTTGTACAGCCTTAGATAATCTTTGTAAAAAGTCACTAAAGGGTTCTCTTTGGCCATGTTTAGCTCTAATGTATTATTCAATTCATTTTTCTGGCTTTTGAATCCTGCCTCAAGCATTTAAGGCTGCTTTGTGGTACAGGGTCAAGATTTGTTCATAGTAAAGAGTTTGTTCTTATGAATCAGCATAAGTGCCCTCATCAAGATTTTGATATTGGGAAGCCTCAAGTCCTTTTGCTTTTTTCTGTTGTTCTAAAATTTTTGCCTCTTCTCTCCAATAGCATTTCTACAGTAGTAGTGGCCTGTCTTTGCAGAGCTCTGAAACTAATTTAAGCCAAACACATGGGGTAACTATATTGCTGGAAGCCTATGTCTTTACCATCTCCCTAACAAGTGATAAATGCAAGCCATAAGATACTACTGCTTGATTAATTTTATTTTTAGATTGTTCATACCTATAGGTATACAACTACATTCTTTGGAATGTTTTGAGCATTTAGAACTTGATGCTTTTTCAGAGGTGATTACAGGGTAGGAAGCTAAAACCTTGTGTAAGTCATCTCTTACTCTGACATGTATTGATGATGTTAAACCCTGTCCTTTTGCCCTCTCTCCTTGCCCATCAGCTCCAATAATTTCCTCAGTCATTTCAAATCTTTTTCAAATCTTTTGTAAAGCCTGAATCTCTTCACTTGTATATATTTCTAGTGATTTCATTGATGCAACTAGCCACTGGTCCTCATTCTGCAATGTGATTTCAAGGTATGAAGTTTTTCCTTTAAAGATAACATCTCATCCTTGAACATTATTTGGATAGCATGCAGATTGTCTTCCTAGAGAGATACTCTATCTGCTAACCTATCATAACTTTTTAACAGATTTTGATTGTCAAACTCAACAGTATAAATTCTTTCAGATAATTTCTCAGTATTCTTTGATATGTATTGAATTCTGTCTTTAAAATTAATGTTATCCTTTTCAATGGCAATAATTTTTTCATGGTATTAGTCCTGTCAGCTAGCTGTTCATTATTAGCTTGTACAGACTTTATCATTTCTAAAAGTACCTGATTCTTGGCTCTCTTATCAAATAATTTTCTTTAGGATATAATATAAATAAGAAAGCTAAGTCACAATATCCAATAAATGGATGTATCAGAAAAACCATATAAGCATTGCAGAATGCCATCCATAGCATAAGCAAAAAGGCTATTAAATTCCTGGATGGTAATATTGTCTGTTATTATATAACTTTCAAGTTTATTGATTTACTTATTAATCAAATAGTTAACTTTGTTATGAGAGTTTGGTAAATTGTTGTAGCTGTAATAATCTTTATTGGCTAGCAGGTGATGTGGTTGTAGCCACGTGGCAGTGAGACACCATCTGTGGCACCATGAGCAAGCCCAAACCACTTTGGTTCTGCATGTTGGTGCCTAGTTAAATACTGACAAATATGTTTTGCTCTTTGCTTAAGAGCAACTAAATCAATTCTGTACATGAAGAGAGTTTATTTGGATCAAGGAGCCCAGAGTTCAAAAGCAGGTTACACAAACTGGAAGCTGTGCAAGCATCACACAAGTTGCAATGTGGTAGGGAAAACAGCAGGGGTGGGGGTGAAGCATGTATGAGCCTGGGAAATTTCCAGGTTGCTGCATATAGCTCTGCTCTGGTGGGGTTTTTGCAAAAACCTGCTTAACAGGTGAAATCAAGCCAAGTGGGTGGGAGTGGAAGATTTTCTGAGCCACTGACATTTTGGACCTTTTAGGCCTGTCCACCTGGTAGATGTGTAGTTGGGATTCATGTTGGGTGCCAGATGATGATGGAAATAACAAAATAACCCCATACTAGCTTAGAATTGAGTATAATAAAGGGTTATTTATTTAGGGGTAGACTCACAGATCACAGTCCTCTGCATGAACAGGGAACAGGAACCAAATCCAGCAGTCGGAAGTAAGAGTGAGCACATGTTTTATATTGACATTTATAGCACAAGAGGTTACATCCAAGTGGGCTGGTATCTTAAAGGCTACTGGCGAAGGAGTTCCTACAGCAAACAGTCTCACACAGTATTGATGTCTAACCATCAAGAACCAGCATGGTACAATAACCCTACGTGTGTAGTAATGGTACACTTAAATTGGTGGGATCCAACAGCTTTCTAATTAGAGTTAATGCCCACTCAAAAAGAGGGGTACCATCCCTGATATTGTAAAACTAGCTAACTTACTAATCATTTTTAGTGAAATCATGGCTATTGGAGGATAATATATGATCACTAATTTACTTAACTAACACAATCCCTAACAACAATATATAAATGTTTGTCTTGGCACCTGCAAATAATTGTAGTCATCACTCTTCATCAAGAAAATTTCTCTTTGCAGCAGGCAATGACCATTACAGAAAACCACAACCAGTCAATATCAATATGCATAGATGTAGAGTCTTGTCTCAATGGATAAATCTATAAAATTCCACAGCGTTCCATATCGAACGCTGAGAGAACATTGTGAAAGAGGGAAGCTAAAGATTACAAGAGCCAAAGGATCAGAGGCTTTGCTGTGAGATTATGCCTCCTAGTAATGTCAGAATTTATTCCCTTAAAGTCTCACCAGCATAACCAAACATGAGCTGAAAAAGGAGGATACAATAAATATGCCAAAATTCACAGGGGAAAAAAGAACTCACAAGGCTTCAAACCTACACAAAGAACTACAGGTAACTGAGTAAAGCTGGAAATGGGAGAAGCACCCCTCTCCAGGGAAGAGAACACCAATTGGTTTCCTATACAAAATGATCAGCCCTGAAAACATACATACAAATAGCACAATATGGGCTCAACAGGTTATATTTGGTAATATAAATGTATATTCAAATAGATAGATGCATGCAATAACAACTGATGAAAATGGAGGCCTTGAATTTGAAGATAAGTATGTGGAGAAAAAAATTGAAGTCTCCTAGATACTGGATGTCTTTGACATTGCCCTTGTATTGGTAAATTTTTTATATAATCTAAACAAATTAGGGAAGTTTGCTAGAACTTGTTTTTCAAGTGTGATAGGCAGTAGGGTCTCTCAGAATTGAGAATTTCTATGCAAGAGATAAACACTGGATGATGAAAGATCCCAGTTGTTCCAGGATGATCTAGATATGATGAACTAACTACAAATATAGACAATAGTTTTTGCAAATTTCTAACGGATCTTCTCCCCCTTCCAATGGCTGCAGCAGCATCTAAGACAACATAGATAGATAATTGTAAATAGTCTCTTTCAAATATGTACTTCCCTTGATTTATTTCTGATAGATCTGAGTGAGATGTTTTTTCTCATTGTTGTCCAACAGATAATAAAATCAGATTGTGACTTACAGTTTCTTCTCAGTGGTTTTAAAAGGACAATCTATCCAGAGGGAGAAAAAAAAATCAATGCTAACAGTTTGTTGCTCTTTTTTATACACTAGGTAATTTTACTTTTGATAATGTTCACTATTGAAGATTATATTTCAAAAATATTACCCCAGTCAGCTTCCTCTTACATAAGACCTAGATTCAACTTATAGCAACCTCAAGGAGGCTCACATCCTTCCATAACTCCTGTTCTAGTGAACTAAATGCCCTTTTCTGACTTTTGTCAGCACCAGACACAGAGACATTATATATATATCACTCATATACATGGAAAAATTAATCTTAAAAGAACTATCTATGTGTATACATCAGACATGGTCCATTCACATTCTGACTCTGAAAAGACAGGAGTGTTCAGGGAAAGTGATAATAACTTATCCAAATCACAGTCCAGAAAGTGGTAGAGTCAGGTTAAAACCCAAAGGCCCTTAATGAAGCACTCATGGCCTTAATGATGCACAGATTCCAGTCTGTTTTTAGTTTTGGTGAAAAAGACTTAGTAAAATCAATGTTCTATCAGCTTTAAGATCATCCCCCCATTCGAGATCCATTAAAGGATCTTGAAAATAATATGTAATCAAAAGATTTTGCTAAAGCTAAATCATTGTTATAGTGAGAGATACTGAATTATTATTTCTGAATCTTATTCTAAGGGCTTTTATTTACTAAGTACCAAACAACTATATGGATTACCTGTCAAAGAGACAGAGAGTCCATTGCATTTACACAGTCTCAAATATGCTTTTCTGGAAGAAATTAAAATCATAAGAATAGAGCAATTGAATAAGACATCTGTTTAGAAGACATTCAAGGCATGCTAAGACAAAGGTTTTTCCTTTCAATTCTATTTACACACACACACACACACACACACACACACACACACACATGAATGTGCCACCTATTCTATTCTATGTTCTAACAGCACAAAGAAGATACAGAAATGCTTATGAAAGGACAGATTGAGTACTTTGAACCCACTTGCCCAAGGAACACAGCTAGAGATTTTGAACCTGCTGTGGGAAAATTCTCTTGTACCCTGTAAAGATTTTTTTCAGTCATATTGGTTTAATAAAACTCTGATTTGCCAGTATCCAGGCTGGAAGTATAGGCAGGGTGACCAGACTAGGAGAATTCCGGGAAGAGGAAAGGCTCAGTCTCAGTCACCTCCCAGATGCATAGGAAGCAAGATGAAAATGCTACACTGAGCAAAGTTACCAAGCCACATGGCTAAGCCTAGATAAGAATATGGGTTTTAATTTCAGTTGTAAGAGCTAGTTATTAATAAGCCTAAGCTAATAAGTGAAACAGTTTATAATTAACATAAGCCTCTGTGTGTTTCTTTGGCACAGATGCGCTGAGGGACCAGGAGGGACAGAAACTCCGTTTACATGGATCTAATATTATGCTCAAATAATCCAAGAAGTAATAGACAATAGGAGGCTACAGATGAAGAGGCTGGAGTCCAGCAAACCCAGAAACATCAGTATATCATTTCATGCTGCTGTCACCTGGGGCACATGCATATTAAAGAAGAAGTAGCTGAGAGCAGAGTTTTGAGCAGATGCCAAAAGATAAGTAGATAGAAACTGGAAGTAAGGGCTCGAATGACTTTGGCCTAAAATTTCCAAGTTTATGTTCCAAGATTAAAGGAAACTAAAGCAAGACTAGGGACTGAAGTTCAGACAGTACACAAGAAATCTGAGACCAGTGATGCATCAGAGGCATTGGTTATAATTAGAAGAGAATGCAGTTTCGTTTCTTGAGTGTTGGAAACATATTAGTTCTTAGTCCAAGTGTTACTGACTTCATAATCACCCATTCATCTGTGACCTCATAACTAATATGGTTTGAGTGTTTGGTTTCTATAAAAAAAGAAGTGTGTTTAAAATGTTCATGCATTCGTTTATTTAGGTTGTGGTGCGTGACACCAAACCCCAGGCTTCTTTGTTGTGAGGCTCACATTCTTCATTGAGTTACATCACTGACCCTCAGTATTTACTTCTAAGGACTCCCCAACACAATGTCTCTTCTGTATACAGCTCTTTCAGTATTTAGCACCATAAGAAGAACTTATCTCATTGTTTCTGATGTCATATAAATTTTGTTTCCATTTTTTCACTTGTTTCTTATGGATGAGTTGATCCTCAGACAAGAGAAGAATTCTGTTGTGCTTACTAAGCACAGGTATCATCAGCCATCTTTGATATGTCTGTGTGCTCAGTGGCTTTCAGCTGCAGTGCTGTCATGGATGTTTTCCAACACACTTTTATATTTAGAAATCCTTGTATTAATAATTAGTGAGTTACACCTGCTCCATCTGTCAAAGCAGATTCATTGTTTTCATAATAGGAATCCATCAACAGGCTGTTCAGGAACCAGACACGTTCTACTTCTTTTTTTTTTTTTTCAATATAAGTCACTTAGAATTTAAGCAGCCAGGGCTGGATCTGATATCTGTGGAATGTTGTTGCTCTGGAAAAAAGAGAGAGAGAGAGAGAGAGATAGAAATCAATGTCTGTTTGTTCAATAACAGGGCAAAAGAGAAGAGAACACGTTTGCAAACAGCAGGTGGGGCTTTCAATTTGGAAAGCAATCAGAGCATCAGTTGTCTGCCTTGAAGGGCAGAGCTGGGAGACAGATACCAGTGCAAGAGAGAAGACAGAAAAGATGCTCTCCTTTATTTTTATATTTGCACATTTATAAAGACATTTTTCTTGCTCTCACCTATACTCTGATCCTGAGATTAACCAGCATACAATGAGGCTCTGCTTTCATTCTTGGGGATCAACTTGGTCTTGCTTCTACATTTTTCTTAAACTGAATTTCATTACTTCATTTTTTCCAACATAATATTTTTATTGATTATTTGGGTATTTTATATAATGCATCCCAATCCTTCCATGTCAACCTTCCTACCCTGTGTTCTCTCCTATCAAAAATATACATCAAGTACAATTTGTGCTGCCCATATACTCACTGGAACGTGGTCATGCTCCCAACGGCCAGGTCCTTAAAGATCACTGAGTCCTTTCCCATACCCGACCAGAAGTCAACAACTGTGAAGAGCTATACTTCAACATCATTATCATAATTTTTAAGTATTATCTTTTATGTGTTTTGATACAGATTTTTGAAATAAATTTAGAATAGAGAATGACTAATTAAAATATAAGCATAGGCTGATGACTGAAAACAAAATAGGTAATTTAGCTTTTATAGAGATTCTAGTATGAGCCAAAAACTGTGGCAGGCATTCAAGTCACAGGGATATTTTCATATTGTAGAATGTCAGGAGTTCACTCTTAGAAACTCAGCATGTCTCAGGATTAAACCACAGGAAAACATAATTCCTTATTGAACATTAGAAATTCCCTATGTTTCCAAGCACACTATGAATAAAAGTTTATCTGTTAAAGAAGGTACTCGAAAATAAAATAATTATAAAAACTGCATTTAGCACTGAATTTAGTGTTGTTTTCGCCAGACACATGGACCCGACATGCTCCCTGGGAGTCGTGAGCTTGCCTAGTGAAGGGGATGTTGGAGTGCATTGTGTTTTGTCAGGGTTTTTATAAATATAACAAAATATGTGTTAGAGCTCTAAATAAAAGCATGGTTTAAACATTGATTTATTCCCTGAGAAATCATAAGAATGTTGTTTTTAACTTTATTTGCAAAGTCAACTTCTCATGTTTAATGACTAAAACAAACAACTTTAAGAATTTAACCAAAAAATGTTGATACTGACCCTTATTACTTTTGTATGTTGAGTAATAACATTCTATGATATAATCTATATATGTGTGTCCAATAGGTGTTAGTACTGTTTATTCTGAAATCCATTTTCTCATTTTTTATATGCACTTTAATATCACAGAGAGGTATGACATCCAAACATCTTCATAGTTAATAATGTATGCATATTACATAAATATAAGATCCAAATATTCAAAAGTTAAGTTTTTAGAAATTACCTCTATAAATCTTATCATCTTTTCAAAAACACTTCTACTTTCTTTCCATGTGAGATTTAATCCTGGAAGTTGATCAACAAAAGGGTAGTTCCCAAAGTACAAATAAATCCAGAGGGCTCTAGTAACCTAGAATTGCAATAACAAAGCCATTCTAAAATAAAACTTCAAATCTTGAACCAACTCAAATATGCACAGTAGCTTCTATTTCTACATATGTGTAACAAACACTAAAATTAAAAAATAAGCATGTGAGAGAAAATAGCATTTCTGGATATTGTTTCTTTTCATGTGATTTCATATGAATTTCACATGGTTAGCACTGCATTGTACATCAGAGTGTGTCTATGCTGTATTCAGAAACACAAGGGTCCACCCAATTTTTATGGATAGTATAAATTTTATCCATAAGTTAGCACAGATTATTGAAGATCTATGTCCAATATTGTTGAGTTGTTTTGGATGAAATACAGTTGGCACTACGTTTTTTCTTTTCCACAAAATTATTTAAGACAGTTACAAGGTGTAATTGTATAGAATGCCTAGTATTCCATGCTGAAATCAAACAATACATCTAAATGAACAAATAGAAGACTAGGCAATGAAGGCATTGCTGACAGTTGACATAGTTCAGAAAAGAAGCAAGGGAGAGCAATGCACTCCTGGTCCCAAAGAAGAAAGAAGACAAATGGTGTTACTGCAGTAAATGAGAGATGAGGTTTCAAGAGAGGGTCTATCCCACAGGAGTCCTGCAAACTGAGGTGAAGGTGAATAAACACTTTGACCTACTACCTCCACCTGTCTTTTTGTTGTTGTTGTGTTTGGGGTTTTGTGGTTGTTGTTGCTGCTGCTGCTGTTGTTTTTCCCAGAGTATAAAGGAACCCAGGGGAGGCATATCGAAAAGGCCAGCCTGTAAAGCTATATGACAGGCAAATGCATGGAGGGTGCACAAAGTGCTCTACTTAGTAAAAGACATTGCACATTCTCTTCTCTGATGTTACACCATCATCGTTTTGAAAGTCCGCTGGGGGAATTTCCTACAAACTTTGTTACCAGAATAACTTTGCTTACCTTGTCCTTCTCTTTATCTAATAGCCACCATGAGCTAGCTAACTATGTTTCCTTTCTACTTTGGCTTGCAGAATACCTTAGATTAAGCATGTCTCCTATGTCCAACAAAAGACGCAGCATTTTGTGGCATCAAATAAGTATAAACCTTATCCTTGTGTCTGTTTTTAATTATCTCACTTTCAATTTTCCCATAATTTGTTACATGTTTTGATGTAACATATATTTTATATAAGCCACCTGAAATTCTATTTTTTATAGGGTTGTGGTGTATTATTTTGCCCATGTTGTCACAGAAAGATATTATTTATAATGTAACTGTATTTAAAAAATATTTTCTCCCAGGTATGTGTGCTATATGTCAGACATCAGGGTGCCAGAATGTCTGAAATGAAAAAGATCACTTTAGCAACTTCTTAGGCATCTCTTTTCTTGCTGTGTTTTCTTAAAGCTGTTACCAATCAGTAGGGTTGTACTCTTTGCTCTGCCCAGAGAGAAACTGTGACTAGGTGAGAAGATCTCATGGTGCTGACAGTTCCCAGGCTCTAAATATACAGTGCAGAGTCAGAGGATTAGAACTCCAAACCTGGAGATCTAGGGGCTCTTGTCTCGAGTATCAGAAGTTGTTTTCTTGCTCTGGTTTGACATCATCAGTAGCCTGCATTTGGCAGCTACTGCAATCATAGGCTTCTGAAAGTAACTATGAGTGGTGACAGCCACTATTCACCAACTATGAGTGGCGATAACAGAAAGCAACAGAAAAAAACAGCTGCTGTAATAGATTCTGGGTAACTGGACTTTACATATCAGGAGCCTCAATTCTATATTGGCCAGTAATAAAGTTTTCAGAATTCCAGTACTTAGGATGTGGAGGTTCGGCAGTTTCCTGAAAGATTTCCTGCTTTGAAAGACCCAATTTTCTTGTCTTTAGCTTTTAAAAACCTCCATGGTTCTTTAGAATCATGTCTCTACCACCTATCCTGGAATAATCTGGGACTCCTAAACCTCCTTCATCTCTGCAGCATTGGTAACTGCAACCTTCGAGATAGGTACCTTTCTTTTGCTGTTACCTGCTCAGACCACTCAACTGACAATGAGACGAAAAACAAGGAAGAAACACTGAGAAGCATGTTTGTATATTTAATGTTGTATCATGAGGAAACAGCACAGGAAGGCAAATCCTAGTTGAGTTTAAAAGGGACCTGAACATCCTACTTATTAACCAGAGAGGGTATGTATCAAAGGCATTAGTACCCTTCACCCAAACCACAGAACAGCCATTTATCTTATGTACATGAAAGACTGTGTTTACATCCATCTCATATCTTCTGCTTAGTTGCTAAGAAATTCCCCTCTGTCCTGAGTGAGATGAGCTACAGGGTAATAAGAATCACATGGAGTTCATCAGAAAAACCTTGTCTGACTTTCTAAGGTTTGTGGAGGATTTCTGCAGTATTTATGACTAGCACACATCTTCAGCTCTGGTCTTAGCTGTTGGAATGTTTTCAGAGTAAAGTAAAGCAGCCAGATCCATGGATGGCAGTCAGCCATTGTCCAATAAAGGGGTTGCCTGACTGAATATTTTCCACCCAAATATAAAAGAAAGGGCTCTCTAATCTCTCCTTTAACAATTGCAATCATTAACAGAAAAGAAGTGTTACAATAAAAATTTAGCTAAAGATCAAAATAGAATTAGCAACTCTAATAGGCTTTAACAGTATTTACTAGTATTTAACAATGTTTAACAGAGCTTAACTTCTGCCTCAGGACTTTAGGAGAAGTGTAGTCCCTCTGATCACCACTTAGGAAGTGGGAGGAGAAGAAACCACCAGTTCTCTAGGGTATTATAAAGGTACCAATCCCACCAGAAGTGCCTAAATTTGTGACTTCTTCAAGCTATAGTTAACTCACAAAGATCCTGTCTTCAAAATATAACCATATCAAGGTACAGAGTTTTAACATGTGAATTTTGGATTGTATTTTAAATTAAGATACAGAGGATGGAAAGTGTCTCACCAATGATTAGAAGAAATACAGATGGAAACAAATATTTGACAACTCAGCGTTTTGGAGGATGTACATGGTAAATCCAAGATGTCATATACAACATGGTCAAGGAGCTCATAGCAAGAGACAACAGGGACAATGAGATAATATGTCTATACAAACACATGTCTTATGAAGAGTTTTAGTTGGTAGGTGAAAAAAGAAAGTGACCACCAAAAATACCAAAGTAATTTGAGACCTCAACTTATTATGAACTTAAACTCTGACTGTCAAGTTTCTAGAAAAACAGAGAAGAACATCTTGATAACATTAGAATAGTGGAAATTTTACATGAGTCAGAAAATAATAATCATGATTTAAGCACCAAGAAGCTTTCTAATCAAAACTGGAAACTGCTTTTCTAATGGGCTTTTCAAAGATGCAGTTACTGAAACATATCTGGTAAAGAATATTTGGGGTTAACACATAAAAAAATTCTAAGAGTTCATTTTTAAAGCTAATAAAAATCTAATACATTCTTAGAAAAATAAGGTATGAGTTCTCAAAATCATATAAAATAACATACATGGTTATCAGTCATCAGTGAAATACAAAGCAAAACCATCTTAAGATACTCTGTTAAACCCATGAATGTCTGAAGAACATTTTTGACAAAAATGAATAATGAAAAAAAATAAAGTTCCTAGCACTCTGTTCAGTGTTGATGAAAGTGTAGAGTATTGTAACTTTTGGAAAAGGTTAAACAGGGTGTTCAACATTTAAGCATTTTACTAAGTTACAGTTCTATAATGGATGGTTCAATAATTTCATACATTCATTTAGGAGAGATTCTAAGGTGTATTTCTCATTTCCCTACAAAAAAAAAACTTGCCTTATCAAATTCTTACGAGATTAATGTTCACTGATTGAAATCAGGACAAAAAAATCCATAAACAGGAGGAAGAAATAAACAGATCATGATAAACTGATATAATATTACTAAACAATGGTTATTACTAAACAATGAAAAGAAAGGCTACTGTATAGAATGAAAAAATATCTTATTGTTCTAGTATGGATCAGGAATGCCTCCACATGGCCATGTGCTAAAGACTTAGTCCTCAGTGTGGCAGACTAGCAAAGTGGGGAAATCATTAAAAAGTGGCCCAGGCAGGGAGACTTCATGTCATTCTGGGCAAGCCTGTAAAAGTGTGTTGTGAGAGGTCTTTTTGTATACGTGTTGCTTTTATTGGTTATGAATTAAAAAACTGCCTTGGTCTGTGATAATGCAGAGTAGAGCTAGGCAGGGAAAACTAAACTGAGTGTTGGGAAAAAGAAGGCAGAGTTGCAGAGATAACATGAAGCTGCAAGAGAGGAAAGATGCAAACTGCAAGCTAGAACCTTACCAGTAGGTCACAAACCTTGTAGTAAAATATAAAATAATAAAAATGGGTTAGCCAAAGATATAATATCTAGGTAGCAATACACTTAACCGATTGGCCAAGCAGTGATTTAAATAATATTGTTTCTGTGTGATTATTTCTGGTCTAAGTGGCTGGGAACGAATGAGCAGCCACCATACAAAAATAGTGGGGCTCTATTTCTTCCTTTTTTGTTTTCCTCCGTGGTTGTTGTTACTGAATTGAATAGTTTTATCCACTACATACCACCCCCATGATGAGCTGCTACTGAACAGGACCAAAATCAATGAGCCACTTGATCCCAGGCTGAAACCTCCAAATATGTAACCCAAGCTACACTTTCTCTTTCTGAATGTGATCACCTTGGGTATATTGTTAAGATAATGGAAAACTGAGAAACACAGGCTTATAGAAACCACAGTTTTATGTAAAAATACTTACATGGAAGCATAATCCCACTGGTGAGGAAAATAAGAATCAGAAGAACAAAGTTGTGATGGGTATCTCAGCTACTTGTAATCAAGTGTCTGACAGAAACCATGTAGTAATGATTTATTATGCTCATGCTTTCAGAGATTTTAGCAATAGATGGGGGTGTTTACCTCATCATGGTGGACAGGAAGAAAAGAAAAAGGATATAGGAAGGATCCAGGAACAAAAACAGCCCTCAAGGCCAAACCTCCAATACTCTAGTAGTGTGGGTGGCCCTTCTGTCTATGTGTTGCTTTTATTGGTTAATGAATAAATATCGGGCTTGGCCTATAGCATAGGAGGAGGAAGGCAGAGTCCGAGAGATGTCATGGAACCACCACTGGAGATAGACGTGATGAAACTTTGCTGGTAAGCCACTGCCATATGGCTATACACTATTAATACAGATACATTAATACAGATTGATGGAGATGGGTTAAATTAAGATTTAAGAGTTAGCCAAAAGAAGCTAGAGCTAAGGGGCCAAGCAATGTTTGAATTAATATAGTTTCTGTGTGGTTATTTTGTTTCTTGGTGGCCAGGACGAAGAAGCGGCCCCTCCTCCAACAGATTGGTGCCCACTTGGCCAACTAAAATCCACATAAAAACCTGAAAAAACTTAAAACTTAATTCTAGACACAAAAGAACAAACAGAGTTAAGCATGGTTTTCTAGTGGCATTATCTTGAATGGGCTCTGTTTGCTAGAAGCAAGCAGAAGCATGGATCCTTTAGGAGAGGTTTTCCTGATTCAACTGTAGCAGGAAAAAAGCAGCACTGTTTTGAAATGCTGGAATTCTGGGCTGTCTTGCCAGCACAAACTCTGACTCTTTCAGGCAGGAGGTCCGGCTATAGATCATTTGCGTGGGGTTTGTGAGCAAACTGATGCAGCTTGCTTAATGGTGACATGGACTGGCTGTGTGCCTGAGAAAGAGGTGGTGTGCATGTCACTCAGAGGCAAGAGCAGCTTCACTATGCTGGACTGGGAGGGACAAGCAGGCACTGCCATATTTTCCCTAGCAATGGTGCAACTTAAGTTTTTAAGAAGCGCTTAGCATTTTAAGACGTGTTCCTAGACAGTAAAGAATTACAGATACACAGTAGGACAATTTCAGACATAAAAGACCTCTAAATGGGTCACAGTGTTGGATAAATGTATGTAGGCTTAGGAGAGAGATGAAAAAGAATCTAGAGAGTTACAAAAAGAAGTAAATGATTGATAAAAAAAATGAAAGCCTTTAAAGAGACAGTATAGACAGTCATAGATTAAAAGGAGTAAAGAAAAATAAGCCATATAAAAATGGAAAATTCACAGAGAGTCTGGATTACATATATATTATTGTGTTATCTTTGAATTTTTTGACTGTGAATGAGTTAAGTACAGAGAGACATTTCATTGTATGGGCTGCTAAGATAAACCAGCATGTATATTATAAAAGGTATCATGACTTCCAAATTTGGGTCTAAGGATATCTTGCTTTGGAAGAGGTTCTTCTATTGTTTCCATAGAAGATAAGACCGTGGGGATTGCTTCCAGACCAATAATGTTTGATGGAACAAGATCCCCCAAAAGGTTGCTATGAACACCCCCACAAAGAAAATACTTCACCCAATGAACAGCAGGAAGCAGTTTACAGAAACTATGCCCATATTCCCAAATATTGTTTATAAATATTTGTTTATATTGATATGCTATAAAGATTTGAATTGGTATAGATCTTGGTTTATTGGTACAAATTTAAGGTCAATTTTGTTATATGTATATTTCTGTTCTTGATTAAGGTATTGTGTTTGTGTACCTCATTTAAAATTGTAATGTATAATTAAAAATATAAGTTAATAGAAACTCATCTATAATAGTCAAGCTTGTAGTCATGTTAGTTAGATTTTCTAGATTTATAGAGAAATATTTCAGTTAGATAAGTATTCTTCAAATCTTTCAGAGACGTTCAGAATATGGCATTTAAAATGTTTTAATAACTTAGGACTTTTCATAACAATGAGACACATCTGCTCCTGGCAGTACCAATTACTCCAAGAGGAAGATGGGAATTGAAGAGGCTCCTTATGGAGTTTGCTAGCCATTTGGGCAAAAAATTGCTTTTGCCTGGACTGTTTATCAGGACATGTAGGATCCACAGAGAAAAGACTGCTAATCTTGCCTAAAGGTGAAATGGTCCTTTGGGTTTCCTCTTTCATGAAAGAGACTGCTAGACATTCTGCAGGATGCAGAAAAATGTGACGGACAAACTGCCAGTATAGGTGGAACTCTCTTTGAAATTTCCTGATTTGTGGAAAATTCTCTGGATACTATGGGCCTGTGAGCTAAAGATGGATACCCCAATAATACAGAAGAACTTTGGGTGACTGTCCATGCAGCGAGATGTCTCTATTAATTCTAATATTTTGGAAGTTGCTCAAAATGTACTTCCTATTGACTTAGGAAATATTATATCCTTCTGGATGGAGTCTTTGATGGAGTTAAAGAATTGATAGTTATAGTTTTCCTTAGTTAGTATAGAAGATAAAATAGAAATAAATATTGTAACTGTAATTCTTTCTTAATAACTGTTTTGTTATATGTAATTTTACTATGCTAAAGTTAAAACCTTCCTTTTTATTTAAATAGAAAAGGGGAAATGGTGTGTGAGGTCTTTCTGTTTATGTGTTGCTTTTATTGGTTTATTAATAAAAAACTGGCTTGGCCTATAGCATAGGAGGAGAAAGGCGGAGTCAGAGAGATGTCATGGAGCTGCCACTGGAGATAGATGTGATGAAACTTTGCCAGTAAGCTACTGCCACATGCCAATACACAGATTAATGGAGATTGATTAAATTAATATATAAGAGTTAACCCATAAGAAGCTAGAGCTAAGGGGACAAGCAATGTTTTAATTAATATAGTTTCTGTGTGGTTATTTTGGTTCTGGGTGGCCAGGATGAACAAGCAGCCCCTACTCCAATACTCTAGGTCACCCAAGCAAACTCCACTTCCCAATTTTTATTTCCTGCATAAAATGGTACCATATGTAACTCTAAGGATCCATCCATTTGGAGATACTGTGATTCAATCACTTCTCAAAATTTCATTAGCTGGAATCCAAATGCCCAGTATATGAATCTCTGAAGGACTTTTTGTATTCAAGCCACTAGAAGAACATTTACCAAATTAGTGAGTGCTTTTATTCAGGCATGAGGGGTAGCTTGAGTAAAGGAGCATCAAACATCTTTTTTAAGAATATGAAAATATCTGAAACTATGATTGATGTAATGATAAGATGAGATGTGTATTTGTTAAAGCTTAGTAAAGTCTGTTCTGAATATAAGCATATTTTATGGATAATTGTCATAGAAAGTATCAGACATGTTCCAGATATGGTAATGTGAACCCATAATCCAAGCTAAAAGGGAGGGTGAGGCAAGATGATAAAGTGTTTGAGGGCAGCCTGGAATCATAGTGAATGTGAAGCCTACCTGGCTATATACCAACAACAGCCTACATCAGAGAAAATGTTTCAGGAATGAAGAAATGAGTGAGCAAAAGGTAGGAAGCCAGGGTAAGAACCTTACATTTACATAAACAAAGCCAAAATTTCAGTTGTCTGCCAATACTCTCATACCTCTGTGTGCCTTAAGGAAAATATGCAGAAAACTTTGAAGATTTATTTGTTTTAAAACCTTTTATAAAATATAAACTGAAGTGAAGTTCAGAGAACATTGCAGAGGATAGAGGAGAAATGGCATAAGAAACAGAAGATTAAGCGATGGGCTATAAAATGACATTTGTTGGGCAAAACATCACCATTATATCCACAAAGTCATAGCAGCTGCAAAAGTCTGCACTGAGTCAGCAAAAAAAAAAGGGGGGGCTTGTCAGTAGCCACGCATGGATGGACAAAAGGACTTAGGGGCACTACCTCCCACTGTTATACTCTTTTCTACTGATATACTTAAAGAGGGAATTCATTGACATCAGTTATGTACCAACAGGCAACTCCACTAGGCTCCACTAAATGGTTCCAATCCAGCAATCCAGTTGTCACATAGATGGAACTCGTTAAACTAAATGGGTCACAAACAAAACCCAAAGCCAGGAATCTGGGAAAAGGACCATTACGGGGGAGAGGGAAGTGATAGAATGGGAGACAGATTCAATAAGGTTGAAGAAAGATTATCAAAATGCAACATATAAATGCGTGAAATTATTAAATAACTAACTTAAATAATAAAAATAACTATGAAAAGCATATACTGGGATATTCTGCGATGTATGTGAGGGATATTGCTCACAGAGAAGTAAAAGAATATTTTGTAACATCCACTAATTTGTCTAATAGACTTTTGAAGATTCCAAAATTATTTTACAGAATACTAAAATATTGAAATGTTAGACAAGCTAGGAGACAAGGTCATTGTCATGATAGCTGTCATCACACTGAGTATAGTGTCTGAAATACAAGCTACACAAAAGGTGCAATATTGAGTCTTCTAATAAATAATATGTCATATTAATGCAAACTTAATGGAGATTCTCGTTTAAGTGCTGGAACTTTTCACTCCCATTTGAACACTTAAGAGCAGCTGATTTACAAAATACTGTTAAGATATCTCAGAACAGCTAAGGGCCAGGAGCGAAGGACAATGGAACAAAACCTTCAGGGTATGTTTCTCAAAAGTGAGCAAATGGATCCCAAGGACAGAAGACTACCTTCCTAGATATCTAGGTGCTTTCTGGTTAAGCTTTCTGAGTAAATAGAATTTAAATGCTTTCCTTTAATGCAGTGTGACCTACACTATAAGTTGCTTTCTAGACAGGATATAAAGATATATCTTGGGCCAACATTAGTGTTAACCACAGAAAAGTCCAGATATGAGAGCTGGCCTCACCATTCACAGGAGGGAGCCAAACCATTCACTTACTTCCTGCTTCAGCAGCTCATGTGACGTTAGGGAGAAGCAGAGTTGCTCTTTCCAACAAGGAAATAGGACGTGTAGCTACACAGACATCCCTGAGGACAAAGAGACTCAGTAAATATTCATTTCTATTAGTAAAATCCTGTAAATACTTTTTCCATAATGCCTGATATTTGGGATAAGCTACCATGTGTTGCTTATCACAATAGTCATTATTTAAAATTTTACCAATTAATAATATTTTATTTTCATCACTATCAATTATGTTCAGAATGCAAAAAAGTAATCAATGAGTGACCAAACACACAATTTTAAGAAAAGAAAGAAAGCAAAATTATCAAGTTATTTGACTCCTTACAGAGCAAATCAGCACCATCAGCACCCTTCAAAACAAACTAAGGGGATATAATGAAATGGTCTGTAAATGACAAATAGAGGAGAGGGAAATAAAAACAGAGACATTTTGTGGTAGAAGAAAAAACATCTCATGCAAAATGGTACTGATTGACCAGGAGAGATAATGGAATAGAGACATCTTTTTAAAAAACAAAATCAATACTCATGATGGAAGAAACGGGACAGCTCACTTTAAAATCAGAAATTAGACAGGATAAATAAATGAGAACATGTGTGACAGGTGGTGTAGGAAGGAGGTCCTTTTATATTCCTGTTGCTTTCATTGGTTGAATAAAGAGACTGCCTTGACTTTTGATAGGGCAGCCCTTAGGTGGGCGGGATAGATAGAACAGAACTCTGGGAAGAAGGACAGACAGGCAGACGCCATGGTTTTCCTGCCCAAGATGGAAGCTGGTTAGACTTATGCCGGTAAGCCACAGTCAAGTGGCGATACACATTAATGGAGATGGGTTAAATTAATATGTGAGAGTTAGCCAATAAGGGGCTGGAGATAATGGACCAGGCAGTATTTAAATGAATACAGTTTCTGTGTAATTATTTCGGGTATAAGCTAGCCGTGCGACCGGGAGCTGGCGGCGGGACACAGCCAAGGGTAGCTGGGACGACAAGAAGCTCACCCTCTCATTACTACAGACAGAGTTAGAAAACACATCATGACTTGTCAAAGGAAGAGAATATCCTTATCTGGACATGCAATACAGTGACTTCCCTTAAATGTAGAGCACATTGTCCTAAGGAGACCTCTAAATGCTGAGAAGAACTTTAAAAGGCAAGAGGAAGAAAGAATCCCAGGAACATAAAAGCATATGGTGTGATACGGAGTTGATACCAGATTGACCAGATTTGGCTGCTGATCTTGCCTGTCAAAACATGTGTTTTATTTGTTTGTCAACCAATTCTCACAACCCGTATGGCTCACTCAGCAGCAATTGCAGGCACACATGAGCACTCATGCACTTGAATTGCTTTAACTCTAAGAATACCTTATTTATCCCTCTCAGATGTCCCTAGATTTGAATATTTGGGACAGCTGTCCTTGATGAATATTTTCCTTAAATTAAGGGTAAGTGAACAAGAGGTATTGCTTGCATTGTCTATATCATGTTGCACAGGAGGTGAGGAGGCCCCCTCTATTTGAAAGCAAAGAAGAGGAGGTAAAGATTAATGAGCCAAAGCTAATTAAAGAAGTAATTGCTTCTGGGGGTATGCCTGAGGTAGGAAGGTAACTGTCCTAGAGGCTAAAAATATCATAGCTTGATAAGATAATCTTGTACAAATGAGAAGTAGAACAGTAAAATGCCAGACATATTAAAATGTACTCTGTTTATTAGAAAAATAAGTTGTATTCTGGAGCTTAATAAAAGCCTAATTGTGGTTGAATTGGCTGGGCTTCACCATTGTTGCAGCTTTTGTTTCTTATTAATTGTTCCCCAGGGTCCAGAAATCTCCTTACAACTTGTGGGATCTGGGATCCTACATTTCCTGGAGCAGTAATTGGCTACAGAGGTTTTAGCAAATAATTTGAAAATGTACAAAACACTAATGAAACCTGTTTTTACTCAAGATCAGATTGTACAAACTAATTAAGACACCAGGTTTCTTTGCTTTGGGGTAGAATTATGTGTATCCACTGAGGGGAAAATGACCACTTCAGATATCTGTGTGTAATAAGCCTTCTATTTATACAGAAGAGAAAAAAAATTTAAGCACTCCCCAAATGGTGCAGATTGGTAGCTAAGGTTTTTCTAAACCAGGGACCCATTCATGACTAGGAAAACAAAGAAAGTACTTATAAACAAAAAAAATATTTCTAAAGTTCTTTAATCTTGTTCTTCCATGTTTTGGAGCTCAAATCATCCCAGCTACTTGCAAACCTTTCTGTCTCTCCTGTTCTGTGAAGAATTTACCTTGCACTATTTGCACGAAGAGAATTTCAATAAAGGATGATTAAATAGTAAAAATTTTTAATTGAGCCAATTTTAAGACAATTGCTCTGTTATTATATAATAAGTAGACTTAGTTCTAAAGTGTGTGAACTGCTTTCCTTGACTCCAGGAAGGCACCTAATAGTTCACTGGGTACAGGCTGTGCCTTACCAGTCCTTGCAGAGGTCTATAAAGATCAGAAAACAGAGTAACAAAAGCTTCCAACAACAGTCACTTCTTAACAAACTGTAGGAAGAATGTCATTGTTTTTCTCTAAAATGTCACCTGAATAATGTTCTAAGTTATTGTACCTCTCATTTCCTCCAGCAGCTGGCTGAGACACACTGATCAAAAATTCCCCTCTCCAAAAATTGAAAAAAAATAAATAAACTACAACAAAACATAAACCCCAACAAGACAAAACCCACCACACCAAAAGATAAAGAAAAGCAAGCATACAAACACATATAAACCCACAAATAGAGAAGTCCATATTCTGTTGGCCAATTGCTCCTAGTAATAGGACCTGCGCTAAAGTGTGGTTGATATACCTACAGACCACATTGGAGAAAACGATTTTTCCCTTTCCCAGTAAATACCAAATGCAAAAATCTTTTTGGTTTTGTTTTTCATTTATTTTGATATTTTTTCCTCCTTTTGAGAGAAGTAGGAAGAGGAAGAATTTGAAATTGGGAGGGTAGGGAGGTTGGAAGGAGTTGGGGATATATTAGCCTGTGTTCTCAAGAGAGAAAGACCTTATAGAATGAATATATACGAATACATATATATTCATTCACATATGTGAGTATATATATTTATACACATATCTATATCTATATGAAGGAGATATATTAGAATTATTAGAATGGCTTACAGACTGTTGTCCGGCTAGACTAACAATAGCTGTCTACCAACAGAAGTCCAATAATCCAGTAGTTGTTCAGTCTTGAGACATTCAGAAGCTGAATGTTTCAGGTGATCTTCAGTACACAACAGAATCCCCAGCAAGTACACTCTAAGGTCAGTGAAGAAATGGACTTGTCAGCAAGTGTAAGAGCAAGCAGAAAAAGAAAGAGCAAGCTTCCTTCTTCAGTGTCCTTTGTATAGGCTGCTAGCAGAAAGTGTAGCCCAGATTAATGGTAGATTGTCCCACCTCAGAAGATCTGGATTAATAGTGAGCCTTCCCACTTTGAATGATTTAATTTGAAAAAAAATCCCTCACAGGCGTACCCACGTGGCAGGTTTTAATCATTTCTAGATGTGGTCAAATTGATATCCAAGAATAGCCACCACAGGAAGGAAAGAATTTTTAAAAAATTAAAAAAATAAAATGTGATAAGAATTAAAAACAAATTCTCTCTTTCCAAGGTTCAGAAATCACTGAGGAAGATGGGGAAACAATGATTTGCAGACACTGAAGAGCAGTTGCACACATCAATTCAAAGCAGTTGTGGCAGCATTTGTAAGCTATAGCCAGACAAAATCTCAACAGGGAGAAGGAAGCTGGGCATGATCTCCCACCCTGAGCTAAGATGCTATTGGTAACTGATAACTGCTAGAAGAGAGTCAATTTTCTTTAAAGCTGTGGTCCCTGTTAGGTTGATGATGTTCTAGAAGGAGGCAACACACACACGTGCACGTGCACACACACACGCACACATGGGCAGCACAAGTTGTACTTGATGTGGGGTCTGGCGAGAGAATATATAGTTGTATGGGTAGGAAAGAATGGATAGTTAGTAGATCTGGTATTACTTCAGGAAGGCATATGAATAAGATCAATATGCATCATATGAAATTACTGAAGAACTAATACAATAAAAAATTCTGTTAAACCTGAAAATAGGGAGAGAAAGAGCATTTCTAAGTCTTCCATGCTCCTCATTTTCCTATTCTTTTGACCAGAGAGCAGAGCCTATCTATACTTCCCTCTCGGCAGGGCAGCAAAGCATCACCAAGTTCACACTAAGATTTTTCTTTGTTATTTTCATTTTTCTCATGTCATTTATTTCCCAAGAAAGGGAAAGTTTGTTTTGTTTAACTGAAATCCTCAGTGATTCTACTTTGAAGAGAAAAAAATAATTCTGAAAGAATACCTCAACTCAAAACTTAACTTTGGCTCAAATTACAACCTTTTGCAGCTAGTACTAAATTTGTAAAAGTCAATTCTCCAATCATCAAAACAAAGAGCCCCAGGAGTCCCCAGGTGCAAAGAAACTGGGCCAGCAAGTAAGAAGCTAAGAAAGTTGCTACCTGCTTTACATCTCCTTGGTAAAACGTTTTCTGCAGAATTCCTCTGTTGAATTGAAAAACTCCAAGTATATCCTGTTACCTCTCCAACTCTGTAGTTAGAATAATTTTTCTTTTTATTTAAATATTAATAGTGCATGACTAACATGGTATATTATATAAGGGAGCTTATATAAGCATAAAAATAATAGGAAAGTAGATGTAAATAGGTGTTTCTAAATTTGGTTACAAAATTTTTTGGTAAGAAAACTGACTGTATAACAACTAATCTTTTACAAGGAGGTTTTGTTACGGGGAATCAAGGTGATTTACAGGCTTAGAGTAGGTTTTGGATTTATACATTTAAGATAAGGGGAGAAACTTTTGGAATTTGAGGCCATGGAAAAAAAATACACATGGCATACAGGGCAGTAGAAAGCAATAAGCATTCTAACATGGGTACCAGAAAGGCAATGCAGAAGACAGAGACATTTCAATTTGATCTACACAAATGAGTAATCTATTGACCTCTTGATGACTTTTTGATTATTCCCCATGAAACAACTCTAGATAATCAACTAAGATGATATATGTAGAACAAATGTAGCTTCTGAAGGTTCACAAGAAGAATTCAGTTTTAAGTTATTTTATACTTTTTTCAAAAAATAGATCTTCTTGCACCCCACAGATTTTAGCAGTTGCTTAATAAGTTTTCTATACTGTTTCACATTCAACATTCAGTATTTCTAGAAAGCATTAACTATGATCATTTTACTGCCTATATATTTCCTTTATTCTTGAAATAGCAAAATGGGAACTAATGCAAAAGAAGAAATATAGATAATAATAGATTTCTTTCAATGACCCCTTTCTCTAAGAGATTCTGGGCACTAGCTGTAGATTACCATATCCTTTAAACTGTTAAAGAAATAGAAATAAAAAATCTTGTAGGTACCAAATGGGAGTTTGCTTGATAGACTGACACAAAGAAATGAAGTGGAGACATTTCTTTTAGAAATAAAAATAATTACAATTTTATTTCTTTATTTGATAAGCAGCGCCTTCACCTACTTTGGAAGCCTGGTAATATTTTCATTTATATCTTCATAATAATAAATGAACCTAAGTTTAAAATCATCAGCTTCTGTGTGAAAAATGACATTACATATGCTTCAAATATTTAAATTTCCAACATTCTGTGTTCAACTATGACTACAGAACAGCGAATGAAAATATTTTTGAAGCCATTATTTTTTACCAAACATTGTGGTTTTCTCGTGCTTTCAGTCATTCATTTTTATCAACTATTGAACTTGTGTGATTTCAGACAAGCAGGAACCTGCAAGGCCTTGCATCCTCATTAATTAGTTCTTAGCTAAGAACTAAACCTAAGTATAAAACTGGAAAATACTTGAGAGACACAGAACATTAATTTTATTTTATGTTGTTTTCTGAGATGCCTACAGCTATCTAAGGAGGGTCTAGCTCTCGTTTCCAAGACAGAGGGTGTGAAAGTCACACTTACTGTAGTAAACATATCATCTGGGATAGTTCCTGTGAAACTGCTTTAATATGACATTGTTTACCAAGAGAAGGATGTGTGGTACCATACTTGTTTGGGCTTGTGTATTACTGCTGTGTGCATGTAGAGCAGGAGTGACCATGTGTATGTCAATGGCATGTGCATGTAAAACAGGAGTAACTGTATGTATGTGTGTGTGTCTGTGTGTATTAACATGTTCTTGTAGCACAGAAATATCTCTGTGTGTATATTAATAACATGCATATAGAGCAGGACCTATTTTGTGTTTACAAATATTTGATAAAATTCCCCCAAGTGTGAAATCAAAATATTTTCTCTTCACAGAGCCACATATTTCTGTAAAGTTCACAGAGTTGGGATGAAAACACAAGTCATGTGAAACAGTTTGGCAGAAGAAATACATCTATTCATTATTGGTTTTGCATAAGAGCATTCTGTGGAGAAATCTGTTTATTGTACCTCATGTCTGTGTCTTCACAACAGGTAAAAGAGCCATTTAGAGGGGGACATTTTTAAAACAAAATGAGTTTGTACTTACGTAGAGACTACAGTAACAAAAAAAATGTATTTAACTGCAGGATGCTGTTTGTTCCCATAGAATACACATGCACTTTTCTGGTCTAAGTGCACATTTAAATCCACATAAAAGGGGCACTTTATTTTGCCAAGGACCCTGAGTGGGATAATGCAAACTGACTGCAAAGAGATGAGTTTCAATATTGCCTGTATTCCAAGCCTCTAAATCTATCAGAATCAGGATAAAACTAAGTGGATGTCATCACCTGCATGCTGCCTTTTTTCCAATACATAATTTTAGGTGTTTAAGGGTCTGAGCGAGCTATACTAGTTTTCTCATTTATTGAATATTCTATTACCTTGATAAAATATATAGAAACAACTTATCATAAAAAGACTGAATAAAAATGCCCAGACTCTGAAGAACATTATATTTTTTGCCTTAAATTCCATAGGCTAAAGGCTAAAAATATTAAGTAAACTTTCTCAATATGAGAGGTATCCTATTTAACTGTCAAGACTGAAAAAAATTGAACATTTATTCAAAGCCAAAGTGTACATTTGAAATAATGTTTTTTCTCTTAAAAGTATTTTTTTTCCATTTAAATTTATCTCTTTCTTTCATGAACACCTTCTTCAGCAAAACCCGCAACTATTTCCATCCTCTCATTTCCCAGCCATTTGTCATATTCCAATTCAATCCCCGCTTTAGACCTGCTGCTGTTTAGAAGAAGCCTTTGCGATTTGCCAGGGCTTGTCTGGTTTTAAAGGGATTCAACTTAAGCCTGGGTTTTAAACGCTGATATATAGGTGCCTTCCCTGATGCTTCACTTAATGTTGAGAACTTACAGCCAGAAGATGAGGAGAAAACAAAGCAGAACTTGTGATTTAGCACATAGATCCATCCAAGAAACACACATCCCTTTCTCTGCCCCAGTTGCTGTGCTTCAATGTATGCCATCATATTCCACCCAGACAACATCATTCAGGGTGGTGATGCATTGTGCATTCATCTACATGCCTATGTCTGTTCCAAGTGATCTCTGTATCCACCTGCATCCTTCCTCTGTTAGTTCGTAGCCCTGACAATGGTCAGTAGTTTTAATGACAAGGCAGTGTCCTTTATAAATGATTCTCATTTCTCTATTTTTTTGCTGTGAGTTATCATATTTACTGTTTTCAGTGAGTGGCATTCATGGGTACAAACCTATATGGAAGGACTGATTTTCTGAAGAGACATAGGGGTTGCCTCTTCTATACCACAAAGTAAAAACAAAATCAAACCAACAAAATGTTTTCATTCAGCAGAGAGTGAGAATATCAGGGAGCCTATATACCAGACTTCAGGGACTATAGTAACCCAAGAACATCTCTGTTCATTGTACTATGGACAAGAAAAAGGACACTAAGAGTCAAGGCAAGGTATGAATAGAATTCAGCACAAATTTGTGGTGTGTTTCCTCCATATTCCTTCTGTACAGTTATTTCTTCATGTCAGATGAAGTCTAACCATTTGATATGACTGAGCACTTTTCTATTTGGATGCTTTGGGTATTTTACTAAGGTAAAAGTCAAATGGGAGAAGTCATTTAACTTTAAGTTAGAAATCCAAATTAACTTGCAGTGAAAAGGTAACCTGAAGCTATGCCATGTTTTAGTGATTCAGCCACATTAGTTATTTGTAGATGCTATCAAAATTTTGTATTACATTGGGTGGAAATCCTTAGTCAAATGGGAGTGTTTTATGAGCTATATGGTGTAGGAGGTTTTTCTGCATTTGTGTTGCTTTCATTGGGGAATAAAGAAACTGCCTTGGCCTTTTGATAGGGCAGAAATCAGGTAGGTGGAGTAGACAGAATGGAATGCTGGGAAGAAGAGACAGAGAGAGAGAGCCACCATGAAGCTGCCAGGTCAGACATGCTGAATCTTTCCCAGTAAGCCACGACCTCGTGGTGACATACAGATTATTAGAAATGGGTTGAATCAAGACGTGAGAGTTAGCCAATAGGAGGCTAGAACTAATGGGCCAGGCAGTGTTTAAATGAATACAGTTTCTGTGTAATTATTTCAGGAGTTAAGCTAGCTGGGCACCGGGAACGTGGCCTGCCCGCTCGCCTTTATTACTACAGCTACAAACAATGCCAGTTTCACAGAAGTGCTATTTAGACACTAGGTCTTCAGTATCTCATATCTGTGCTCTCCTGCATGCTCTACTTTGCAGCTGAATCTCCTGTCATTTATACCAAGGCCCCTAATATTCCTGCCCTTTATCTAATTTGTATTTTATTATTAGTTATTCAACAATTTCATACTTGTTTTGGTTATATACGCTGCTTCCCAACTTTTACAAGATATACTCCTGCTTTCCTTCCTACCCCACTTTGTGAACTACTTTCTCTCCCAGAAAAATTTGTGCTGCCTAAAAAGTCCTGGATGTGGTTTTCCACTGGAGCACATCTGACTTATTGGGGGCAACTCTTAGGATAAAGTGACCTTTCTTCTTACAGAGCTAATAATCTCCAGTAGCTCCTCTACTAGGGTTAGAACATTGTGCCTAACTGCCTTCTCCATGCAGTTAATCTCTGTTTGGCTTGCATGGGTCTGTGCATGCTGTCTTGACTGCTGGGAGTTCATATTTACAGCTGCTCTGCTATGTCCAGAAGACAGTGTTTCCTTGTGGGTATTCACTGCCTCTAACTTTTATACTCTTTCCACCCCTCTTTTACAATGATCCCTGAACCTTTAGTTGTGGGAATACTAAAGGACTGTCTATCAGTGACAGAAATACTTGCTAGGTCCTAGAAGGTGATTCAGTGATTGCTATTGCTTGTGGCTCTTTCAGAGTACCATAGTCTGATTGACAACATCAATGTTAGGTGGATCACAGTTGCCTGTAACTCCAGCTCCCAGGAATTTGATATCCCCTTTTGACCTATGAGAACACCACACACATGTGTACACATACATATATACAGATATACACATACAAGTAAACTTGTGAATATATTTGGTATTGCTGAGATACTGCTAATTATGTTGTCTATAGTGTGGACTCTCATGTGACACTCATGAGATATGAAATTAAAAGACCATCATAAAGCACAAATTGTGCTTGGTAACTCATGAGGTATCAGGGACCTGAAGATTTTCACCCACTGGTTATAGGAAATATTCCTCAGTTAATCTTCTTGTAAAACACATGAATTTCTTTGAAATAAAAACAATAATCTTCTTTAAGTCCAAAGGCCTCTTGAAGTCAGTCTCTACTGAACCAGTTTGGAAACTGTAGTATGTACTCATAAAGGACTGATGTATAATCATCAAGAATTTTTCTACATTGACAAATTACTTTTAATTCCTGTTAATTCTTTTTGAAAAAGAAGCCAACACAGAGGAAAAAGTTTTCCCATTCTCTTGGAAATTCATTCCCACTCACATGGTACTTTAGCCCTAGAATACCTTCCTTAGATCTACAGGCATATTCAGGAAATTGTTACCTTCTCTTATTATTGCTGGATTAATGAAGTTCCCAAGTGCTTCCCATTCCCGATACCATAGTTTAGGACATTATAAATTATACCATAATTTTCCAAGTTCTATTGCAAAATAAATGATCACATCAAACAGATCCACCTCACATGAAAAAGTTATCCCTAGATATAGGCATGGTTGTTCTACTTCATTTTAAGTAGAATGTTAAGCACACATAGTGACGTTTGCAAAGAGATAACTAATCACTCTCACTTAATTGGGTCTTTATAATACCATTTTGTAGACCACACTACCACTGAGGAATTAAACAGATTAGTTATGGAATTAGGATGGGAACTGACATGTTTCTGACTCTAACTTCTTATTAATATATGATACTTACACAAATCTTCATTACACAAGAATAACTGGTTTCCGAGGGGTTCTGAGGGTGCTGTGCCCATGACAGCAAGGTTTGTCTTATTTCTTTACTAGAATAAGTAAAGGGAAATTATAGCAGGTGCTAAATAAACAAACAAATATATTTGATAAATAAACAAATGTATAAAACCGTGCATAAATTGAGGTTTTTAAAAGCCTCTTTGACACTTTGATCAAGGAGATTTTAAGACAGAACAAATAGAGTGTATGTTTTGTGGTCAGGAAGTAGGGCTCAAGTTCTGAATGTGATCTTTATTATTTGGGTGATAACAGGCAAGTTTTTAAATTGCCCAGATGTTACAATATTTGCAAGCGTATATTAGTTATATTATATTCAAGGACAGTATGACTTTAATAAGTTATATAAAGTATTTTTGATCATATTCTTTTCCTTCACCCAACACCCCCAAGATCTATCCCCTACTCATCAAACCCATCTCACTGTCTCTGTCTCTTTGTCTCAAAAACATATTAAGAAAACAATACTAAAACAAAAAGCAGGCAAAAATATGGAGTGTGTTTTATATTGGTGAATTACTTCTGGGCATGATTGATATAAATAATGACACTGTACTGGAAAAAATGGATTTTGCCATTTCAGCATACATCAATTACAAGCAGTTTCTTGATTAGGCATGGGAACTTGTGTTCACTTTCCCTTCTCAGTGCTAGGAATTTGTCTGGTTTGAGCCTGTGCAGTATTGCACATAATGTTGGAGTCTCTGTAAGTTCATATGTATGTCTGTCATGATGTGTTTAGAAGATAATCTTTTCTTGTAATCATCCACTACCTCTGGATGTTTCAATACCTACACACTCTCAACCTCTGTATATATCCCTGAATAGGGGTTTTGGTAAGTATATTTCATTTGGGACTGATTGCTACAAAGTCTCTCACTCTCTGCACATTGTCCATGGATCTTTTTAAGGGGAAGATACTAAAACAGAAGGTCATTGGGAGAGCTTGAGATTCTCTATTTTTATCTTAAGTTGAGCTGATACTTCCAGATCTTAGCCCCATTTTATGGATTTTTGTTTTGTTACTATTGGCATTTAAGGACATATAACTATTTACCATGGAGAGATCTTTACCAGTTTCCCTTGAATAGCCTTGGCACAACATGTACTGCAGGGATATTTTCTTCTTTCCAATTCATCCTCTGCTTTGATTTGGCAGCAAGCAAAAGAGTTTAGTCTGATGGTCCTTTCTAGGATGATACAATCATCCCGAATAAAAGTTAGCAAAAGGTTACTTTGAGGTCACATCTAACCTACTGTCTAATATTTAAAAGAAGACTTATCTTGAAGTATATCTATAGTCATTACCAGTTTTCTGTGATGCCTTCTGGATGATAAAATCATCCCTGTAGAAATGGTTCATCCCCCAAATGGTGAATTATTCACTGGTTGAATAGAAAATGTGTCAAGCCCTGTTCTGGAAACATCAAAATCCTAGACCTTTAACTGTTCCATGCTAACACCATTTCACAGCAGAACTCTGAGTGTGATTCAGTAGCTGCTAAGTGAAGAACATGCCCTTTGGGTAGTTCCCAAAGACAGTGTCCAAATTCTTTACATTTGAAATGAGTCATTTGCTTCCATGACCTAGGTATTATGCAACCTCTTCAGAAACAATAAAGGTAGGAACAAACCCCAGGTGAAACTATTTCTTAAAAATCTTATTTTCTAAGTCCAAGAATTCATGTGCCTAATTATAACTGGCAGGAGTCAGTCACACAAGAAAGTCCATCCCCCAAGGCTGGCAACACCACTTAACCTCATGTGTTTACACTGCTGACTGATAATTTGCATTTCTGCAAGGTTTTGTAAGGTCTTAGCGGAGCCACAGCTTTAAAAAAGAAATGCAGAGGATCGTGAATGGAAAGCACAGAAGCAGAATTTTTTTTCTGTGCAACGATGATAAATGGTTTGTTTATGAAGTTAAGTTCTGTAGAAATTATACAGGTAAGCTGTATTCAGTCTCCACTTAGAAAACAAATATAGAATGCATGTCTTAAAGTGAAGATTCTGTCGGGTGGCTTCTGAAGTCCTGATCAGCATAGTCGATCTCTGTTTAACTGCTCCACAGGTCTCATGCCCACTGTGACTCAATAAGTGTTTTAAGATGGTCTAGGTCACCGGGGTTCCTCAGCCTCAGCACTACTGACATTTTGTGTCAGGTGTTTCTTTATTGTAGAGACTACTCTGCATTGTAAAATGCCAGGCAGCATCCCTGGCCTCATCACTAGCTGCTAGCAAAGACATCCTCTCCTACTGTAACGATCAAGACTATCTTTAGGGATTCCCAAATACCCTTCGGAAGACAAAATTCCTTCTAGTAGAGAATCATTGGTTTGTATTATGGCACCCAAAGAAATAGCTCTACAATTTCCATGGCTTAACATCCCAAATATTTATTTCTGATTCATATGAATGATGCTGGGCAGCTTTCCCAGGAAATTGCCATCTAAGTAGCAACTCAATATTCTGAGCTACTTTGATTTTATGGCATTCCCAATCAGTATACTCTTCTTATTTTACCAAAGACTACATAGTTGAGCAATGCTCTTGAATATTTATGTCAGAGATGACATACTCCACATCTGTCTGCATTTTACTCATGCATGTGGCTATTCCAAACTGACAAGGATAAAAAGTAAAGTAATCCTCAAGATAACAGATAACACAGCATCAGAAGGTGTCTAGCACAGATATCATGTGCCCATCTTCTGTGTCATTAGTCAGCTTTGGTTGCTATGTGGAACTTCAACAATGTCATGGGGGCAGAAGGTGAGATAGTATTATGTTTGATATTATGTATCAAACTTTATTTGAGACTGATCCCAAGATATACACTCATGATTCTAGGTAAGTTAATAACCTCACAGTACATGAGCCTCATTTGCAGAACAGCAGCTAACAAAATGGCAATCTTGAAGAGATGTTGCTGGAGATAAATCTGGGACTGGAGCGATTGCTAATGTTTAAGATAACTGACTGCTTTTCCGGAGGATCAGGGTTCAATTCCCAGCACCCACATGGTTTCTAACAATTATCTGCAGTTCTAAGATCCGAACACACCACACAGACATACATGTAGGCAAAATAGCAACACAAAATAAAAAAAAACTTTGAAAGAGATAAATCTATTAGAATGTGTAAAAGCCTTGGAAAAGTGCCTAATATTTAATAACCATACAATTAATATTTAAAACAAATGAATTAATACATACATACATAGAATAATTTAAATGTTTTCTGTGAAAGATATTGATAAGATAGACAAAGAAGAGAGTTGTTCATTAGTAAGAAATTCTTGATTCTCATAAATAACAACTCTGGGGCTGTAATTAGAAATATATAGTGAAAGTAAAATGTTTAAAGACATATCTTATAATATGTCTTGAAACTGCTTTTCATGGTCAGAAGAATGAATCAGTAAATGCTATAAGATCTTTGAGAGTATATTGTAAAAGTTCAACTTGGGCAAAATGAGAAAGGGATAGTCAATGGTGGCCCATCAAAGCCCTATTGATAGAAATAAAAACATTTCTCTTGCTTACTATTAAAGTTGTAGTAGATTATATCCCATAACATATATTCATTACCATTTTACATATCATCTTATTTAAAATATCAGAAAAGTATCAAGTATAGACAGGTGAGATGGCTCTACCTATAAAAGAACTTGCTGTCAAGGCTGAAGACCTGAGTTCAATTTCTAGAAGCCATATGGAGGAAGTTGAGAACCAACCCAGGCAGTGTGTCTCCTGACCTTCATATGCGCATTGTGGCTATCATACATGTGAGCCCAACACACATACACAAACAAATAAATGTTTTATAAAATGCATCAATCCATCAATTATTCTATCTGTATTCACATATTCCAGCATTCCCTTCCAAGAAAACTCATCGGTGTTTTGTGGCCATTCTGAAACAATGTGAAACCATGTGGTATTTAAAACCCATCGGGTGAGTATCACTGATATAAAACAAGACACAGCAGAGTTCTTTCGTGTGACAACTGTGTTTTCTGTAGAATGTATTTATGGAACTCTTTTTATCCATTATGCATAAAAGTAAATGCCCTTTTCCAATTGTATCTTCACTTCAAATTTTTTCTTTTGTGTTTTCAAAATATTTTTATGTGTGTGTTTTTGCTCAAATGTATGTGTGTGTAACAGGGGCATGTATGGTATACACAAAAGTCAGAAGAGAGTATAAGATCCCTCAGGACTGTAGCTACAGAAAGTTCTGAGCTTCCTTGTGGGTTCTGGCTATGAAAACAGGGTCATCTGAAAGAACAACAAGTGTTCTTAGCAGCGAGGCTATCCCTTCAACACCCATGTGCTGATTTCTTAAAGTTTACACACACACACACACACACACACACACACACACACACACACACACACACACACAGAGCTTCTCCACAAGTCTCAGAATACTCCACATTTGCAAACTTCTTTTCTGTGCTGGTTAACACATTAAGGATAACCCCAGTAGCACCAAAATGGCTCTTTGTTGCATTAAAGAATGAAAACACAGACTTTGCTTTGATTGACAGTGTATTCATTGAGCAGCATAGAAAATGTGAGGTAGGAAAAGATGATGGATTCCTAACAGAAGTCTTTAACAGAGTTGTATAAAGAACAAACTTGACGGACCCCCTCTCCCATGACCCTGAAGCCCTCAAAAAAGCAAACAGTACTGCAAATTGATGGTATCATGCTATATCCACAGGTTACTTCCAGCATACAGATGGGTGTTTGGTGCACCTATAACATAATATCCAACTTGTTGGATTCTTTCAGCAAGTAATCGCCAAAACACACAAATACTCAGATACTTTATTCTGGGTCAGGAACATGGAACAATATTTATCAAGATTAAATCTATGTATTAGTTTGGATATAAAAGCTGATTACATGTGCTATATAAGGCACTACATTGTTCTTGGAATGGCAGGTTGAACTTAAATAGAATGAGTATGCATAGCAGGCTAAGTATATATTCATAAATGACATCCAGGGGTATTACTAATTTTGCTGTGAGTTCTGGAAACAGTTCAGTCTTTGGGGGGCGGTTTAAATGGTTTGTTTTTTGTTTTTTGTTTTATAAAATGGAGTTATCACAGGCTTCAATTTCCTGTATTATTTTTGTCTTGATGTCTCTTCTGCAACAAAAGTCAGGCCTAGTCACAGTGATCTTCTTGACATTTCATTTTATCCTTAGCCACTTATATTGTTAAAACCCCAGAAACCTCCAGTTTTTAAACAGATTCCCAGTGCCGAATCTATTACAGCTTAGATCTCATCTGCCACCTTCCCCCTCTTCCCAAACTCTGTCTGAAATGTCCATTACCAGAGCTGGCAAGTCTGTGGAAATGTTGGACTGCAGAACACAGCCGGTGCCGGTCTGTACCAGTTACATCTGGCCAGTGGTTCCCATCTTACTCTCTCTGCATCCTGGTCAACTGTAATGTGAACAGTCTCTTTATGTCCTCTCACCACCGTGAACTGAGCTGCCCAGCCATTCCTTTCCACCAAGATGGAAAAAAAAATCTCTGAAACTGAAAGTCCAAGTAAATACTTCCCTCCTCAGTTGTTTCCAACAGGATCAGTGGTCACAATGACCTAAGAGTAATCAATATACAATCCAACCAATAGCAATTCTATTAATATTGGTCTATTGTGCTTAAAAAAAAAGAGGATGAAGAAAGAATGCAGACTTTATGTTAGCCATGTTTGTCAAGAAACATTTCAAAGAGGACCATTGTTATAGTCAAAAGAACTTCTTAATAACGTATGCTCCTGGGCAAGAGAGATGGTTCAGTCCACATGGTGCCTGGTAGGCTAGCACAATACTGGAGTACAGAACCTTAACATCACCATGAAAAGAAGAGTATAGTGAATACAATCTATAATTCAAGCTCTGGAGAGACAGAGACAGGAATATCTTTGATGTTCACTGTCCAGTCATCTAGACAAATTGTTGAGCCCAGATTCAGTGAGAGACCCTTTGTAAATAATGTGGAGAATAATTTAGGAAGACATTAACTTCCAATGACCTCCTGTCACCACAAAAGACACAAAAATATCCAGTTCCCTATACACCTGTATACACTTCAGGGATGACACGTACACAAACAATATACCAAACAACGAATGCTCCAATTTTCCATTTCACAATGTCTCATAGCAAAGATTTCTAAGTTTCCAAACCAAATAAATAGTAAATGTCTGACAATGAATAGGTCAATTGTCCCTATTAGATAATTACATATGTATACAATGGGCCCAACACATTGTACAAATGTTTGCAGTTGTACCTACTAGGAAACAGAAAATCATTTTTTCCTATGGAGTGTCATTTGCATATTAGTTACACTCCAGGGTAGGTCACTTACACAGGGTGAGTTGGCCAACATAAAACACGTTTTGTTGTCTGGTTTTTGTTTTGGTTTGTCATTGATTTTATTTACTTATATTTTCTTAGTTTGTTATAGCGTGACATTTTAGCCTTTTGAAGTTTTTGGGGGAGCTTGCCACCCAGCTCTCAAATAAATCACACATGGAGGCTTATTCTTAGTAATGAATTCCCAGCAGTAGCTTGTTTTGTTTCTTGCCAGCTTTTCTTAGCTTAAATTATTCCTGACTACCCTTTGCTCCTGGGCTTTTATCTTTCTCTATTTCTGTATATCTTTCTTTCCTTCTTACTTCATGACTGGCTGGGTGGCTGGCCCCTGATGTCCTCCTCTCCTTGTTCTCTTGTTCCTCCTCATTCTCCTCATTTCTCCTTTTATACTCTTTGCCTGCTAGCCTAACCTTGTTTCTGACTTGTTATTAGCTGTTCATCTCTTTATTAGGACCATCAGTTGTTTTAGACAAGCAAAGAATCACAGCTTCACAGTTAATCAAATGCAGCATAAACAAAAGTCACACACCTGAAAATAATATTCCCCAACAGTTTGCTTAAATTTAAATTTTTGTTTTGTGTTTTTCTGTATGTGTGTATGTGAGAAAGAGAGAGAGAGAAGAGAGAGAGAGAATATGAAATTGAGTGGATAGGGAGGTAAGATTTGGAGTTGGGAAAGGGAAAAGAATATGACCAAAATATATTAATAAAAAGAAATTATAAAAGTTTTTATATTAAATTAAACTGTAAGTTTTAAATTTATGATCCTAATATTTAGCTCACATCTTAATATTTAGCCCACATCTGATGACGCATATCTGAAGATGAAGTAAGACATTGGTAATACTAGCATGACTTCAGCTATTGTCCAAACACTTTATGCAACTGTTGTCAAACTATTTGAGAAGTTTTCTTCTAATTGAATTCTTCTGTATGTTTAAAATTCATTAGTAACCTACATGGTATAAGCAAAACAAATTAAAGTATTAAATTGTCATTATTCATATATTTTCATTAAATTATATTCATGTATCTTTCATTGTCTATGTTCATAAAATATGAGACCCATTTATTTTTTTCATGGGGTTAGAAATGTTACCATCAGGAAAACAACAGGTGAATATACTTTAAGAAACAAACAGCAGTATATGTCTTGCAGTGTGTGCATGAGGTTTTGGTATAGCTTACCTCCCTATGGCTTAGCTTGACAAACATCTCAAACAGGATCTAAATAATAGATTACAGACACACAATGTTGCCTTCCATCTATAAAACTTCCCAGTGTGAAGAAATGTCTCAAAACTTTATTAAACATTAATAGCGATAGTGGCCTCCTCCACAAAGTCCTTCTGCAGCCCAGCATTACTAGAACTTCCTCTTGAAATGACCAGTCACAATCAGCCCAACTGACAAGGATGGAGAGTGCTAATCACAAGTCTCTATTTGACTTTTGTTGGAGACTCATTCCTCTGCTAGTAGTTAAGGCAACTAGTTCAGGCAAAATCAGATTCTAAGCAGAGACTTTAGATTATGAATAGGAATTAGTTTTGAGATCAGCTTACTAAAGTTAATCTGAACAAATGTTTAAGTTTATAAATTTTTCCCATATTTCATTTTTCCCATGTTGACTTTCCAGTATATTATCATAAAATCATATCCCATAGAAGTAGCAACACAAGGAGAGGTAGGAGGGATGATAAATTGTAACTTAAATATAGACCCACAGCTTGAAGACATTTGTTCTTGGAGTTTTTATGTGACTCTCACATTCTTAATAGGTCTATGCCCTGCATGTACAAGACCTGTACAAGATCATGCTAGTCAAAATCTTAGAATGGATGGAGCAGGTGCTGATGAAGTCCCGCCTCTATCTGAGATGCTATTGATAGTTGATGACTGCTGGAAAAGAGAAAGTCAGTCAGGCTTTTTTTTTTTTCAGGGATATAGGTCCTAAAAGTCTGTTCATGCTTCATTAAATGGTCCCACACCCATGCAAAAATAGGCATTACTAAATGGACTTAATTTAAAAGTAGAAAAAAGAGAGAGGGCTGCTGTGGGATAATCCTTTTGTATACTGTAAAGATTTGTCAATTCTATAGTCTTAATAAAACACTGATTGACCAGTAGCCAGGCAGGGTCTGGGGCAACGAGACTAGGAGAATTCTGGGAAGAGGAAAGGCAGAGACAGTCACCTACAAGATGCAGAAAAAGCAAGATGAGAATGCCTTATTGAGAAATGGTAACAAGCCATGTAAAGAAAGCAAGATGAGAATGCCTTATTGAGAAATGGTACCATGTAAATAAACATAGACAAGAATTATGGGTGAATTTAAGTTATAAGAGCTAGTTAGTAACAAGCCTGAGCTAATAGGCCAACACTCTATAATTAATATAAACCCCTGTGTGTTTCTTTGGGGCAGAATGGCTATGTAATGGGGTGGGATAGGAACTCCTATCTACAGAGGGCGCATGAAATTGGGAAGAAAAGTGTGTGTGGGGGGAGGAATTGGAAAGGTAAAAATAGATTATGGATTTAAATAAGTATACAATTATCATTAAAATATTCTATTCCATGTGGCATAGAATATCAATCCATGAACTTTCAAAAATTCTCTTTATGCTTTAGATTCCACTACTTTCTCTACAAGAACAAGTTGAATAGAACAACCATGTGATTCAGCTATACCATGCCTAAGCATATACTCGTGAACTTGCCTCAAGGAATCTAAGTCAGAGTATCTCCAGAGACCCTGTTTTCCATGTTGACTCAGGATATCCACAACAGTCACAGTATGGAATCAGCCTTCATGACAGTGAACACACAAGTGGACAAAGCAAAAAAAGGTATGTATGCACAATGGAACTTTATTCAATCAAAAATAAGGATAGAATCAGATATTTTGCAAAAATAATATGAGACTGAATATCATCATGTTAAGTAAAATGAGGCAAACTCAGAATGGAAAAAAATTTGTATTTTTCTCATATAATCTATATTTTCAGGAGCTATTTGGGAAGAAGAAAGTAAATTTTCTAGGATTGTTGTCATCATTTAAAAAATGTTGATCTTCCATTCTGAACTGGAATCAGTGATATATCAAATAGTTATTATTGTGTTGTGTCTGTGTGAGACTTTCATCCATATATATTTTTTTATCTAAACATAAGACAGAATTTATCCATTTAAATACATATTTTTAAAATTTTAATTTATTACCTAGGGATAAAACATCCATGTATAATTTAGACTAATGCTAATAAAAATGAAACAAATCATAGTCTGTAAAAGGTGACTGAGAAAAAAAGTAAAATTTTGTGTGTGTATCTGTGTGTGTGAGTCACTCTGGATAATGGATAACTGTAAGTTTAAGTTTAATATATCAAGTCTGTGTTTGATAAAAGATTGTATCTATTATTTTTCCAATGAAATCCAAGTATATTAGGTAGAAGGCATGTTGTGTTTTTAGTCAATGGTTAATAAGAAAATATTGGGATAACAGAGAATTTTCCCTTTTGTTCCTTTCATTTTGTTGTACCTATTGTCTGCATTGATTGGGTACTCCCTTTCCTCTCTCCAATATTGCTGCAGAGACTCTTTCTAGTCTCCATGATCCCAGGACTACTCTCCAGCAGCTGGTTCCTGATGCTATTGCTGAGTGAATCTGTTGCTCACATCTTGTGTTTTCCTGAAACCTTTAACAGAAAGAAGTCCTTGCTTCTTCATGTAACCCAGAGGAGTTTGTGTAATGTGATCCATGCTCACCTTTGCAGCCACACAGGACTAGCTCTCCAAATGCACTAGTCATACAGTTACATAAGTGCTCAGACATGCTTTGTTCATCCTATCACCTCCCAGTTTATTTTGCTAAATGTTTTGTGTTTTTTTTTTTATGTCTCCAAGCTGGGTTTCATAGATTCTCATGTGATTGAAACCTCTTGTTCTCTCTCGTCTATTTGGTGAATATTGCTTGTCATTTGCCACTTCACAAGCGCCACTAGAAAAAAAAATCATTCTGGCTTAAGCAGAATGAATTATGTCATTTTTATCAGCAAACCTTAGAGGTTTGCAGATATCTGTAGTATGGGATTCTATCAGTTTATTCTGAAAGATTTGGCATGACTCTCTAACATTAGACTCTGGTTTTGCAAAGGTGAGCAATTAGTGCTATTGTGCTAGTGTCAGCAGATGTTAGTATAATGCTGCCCAGACAGTGGAAGCTTAAGGAAAGCATCCAAATAAATGCACATCGGTGCTTGATTATCCTGCGATGGATGGAGGTGAGGGGCACTGTTTCCAAATGCAATGCTCATACTTTCTCCACAGAACTTAAGTACAATGGCAAGGACTCGTTTCATTTTTAGTCAGTTGTCAAAGGTGTGTGCATGTGCACACAAGCGCGTGTGTGCATGTGTGTGTGTGTGTGGTGTGTTTGCACTCATACATGTACTTGAGTGTGTGTACACCATATGAGGCCAGAGGTGTTGGAGTCTCTGAATCCGGAGACATAGGTAGTTATGAACTGCCTGATGTAGGCTTTGGGATAAAACTTAGGTCTTCTGGATGAGCAATAAATGGTCTTAAACACTGAACCATCATCTCTCTAGCCCTATTCTTTGGTTATTTTGTGAGTTACTAGACTCCACATTTATGTTGACTACAATATCACAGCGTTTGAATTGCATAGAAATATGAAATTTATAACTCTTTCATAACTATCTATCTTTTTAAAATATATTACCACAGATTCCACAAATACAGCTGCCTTTTGTGTATTTTTGGTTAACGTTAGTTAGGAATAAATCTAAATAACGAATGCTATTTGATTAGTTTGCTATCTTAGCATGTCTGAAATTCTTTTCTGTAAAACACTAGCTAGGATATTATTGTTGTTGCTAATAGAGAAAAGTTATTAGGCATTATGTGATCAGATATGTTTTACTAATAAAGACAATACTAATTTTACAACTATTTTTGTGTTGTGCTGAGAATATATATAGTCTCATATATATGTATATATATTAGATAATAAGCAATGAGTTCTAAGTCTATGTGATAAAGGATCTTTTATTCTTATTTGGTGGCCATCAGAGGCATTTGGTAATGGTACGTTTTATGAATTTTTTAGAATATAGGAGCCTCTTCTCATTCATAGACCAGTGAATATGTGACAAAGTATTCATTTTTTTTATTAAATCATTGGTATTTTTGTTTATTTGATGTGGGATGTCTTTCTGTTTATGTGTTGCTTTTATTGGTTAATGAATAAAGCTACTTTGACCTATGGCAGGGCAGAATATAGCCAGGATGGAAGAGATACATAGAGAAGGTAGGCAGAGTCTGTGTAGCTGCTGAAGAAGGACATGATGGAAACTTACCGGTAGACCAGAGCCTCGTGGAGATACACAGGTTATAGAAATGGGTTAATTGAAGATGTAAGGGCTAGCTAGAAATAGACCTAAGCTATTGGCCAAACAGTGTTGTAATTAATATAATTCCTGTATGATCATTTGGGTTTGGGTGGCCGGGAAACGAGTGAGCCGTCTTCTTCTACATTTATTATCTCTACGAAGAAAACCTGCTTGAAACTGTAGTTTCATCATCTGTAGGATGTAGAATCGTCCTCTGCTACTTTTCTGCCTAAGTATGCAGATAAGCATTCGGGATAGAAAATAGGGTTGAGGTGATTTTCAGAGCTATTTTTACTTCCATGATAGAGGCTCATCTGAACTTTGGGAGGAGGCCTTCCCCAAAGACAATCAAAAACCACATTGGTTCTTTTCACAAAAGCATTGATTTTTCACTGTCCTTTTCTTTGCCATCTTCTTGAGTGAACACTTCTGCATCCTGAGAGTGTCTGATAGAAAGAACAATTTTGTCATCCCACATTTTATTGTTTTTCCCTTTTCTAGAGACTTTCCATACTCAGATGTTTTCACAATAGTAGTATATACAAATCTACACATGAAGAAATCCCTTCTTCTTTAAACTTTCCTGGTCATCATTTTATGAGTGGAAGAAAGGCAGACAGTATAGCCCTTGCTTAGATGGCCTAGAAGTGTTTTCTCTACAAAGCAAATGGTATGGGTAAGTGGTCAGGAAGGAGTTGGGGATCCTTTTGAGCACATTTGGACACTGTGTAAGGTAACATACATGCAATCTTCCCTTTGGAGCCCTGCAACTACAGGTTGCTACAGATATCACCATTCTATTTACCAGTAAGTGAGGTTCTGAGAGTTCATATTATTTGCCAATATCACACTGTTACTAAATGACAGAGCTGACATCTAACACCGAAAAGATCTCATGCAAAATTTACCGTCTATCCTATTGTATTAGAATTTAAAACACCTTAAAAAGATAGAATTCAGTCTGTGATGATCCTTAACTGCAACTGGTAATTTGTTACCAGCAGTTACAATTGAAATGTTTCTGGAACAGAAGTGCTCTCAAGCTGAAAGACAATGTCAAAAAGAAAATGAAAAAAGCAATTTAGAAACAGTAGTAAATAGGTCTTGAGAGACATAAAAGAACAGACCCTACTGCAGAGAAGTAGGTCCTGGACTAGGTGGGCTTTAATGGAAGCTTCAAACCGCTCTGTCTTTAATATTTTGTGTGCCATGGTTGGTTCATACTTCATTTAACAGGCCATACTAATTCATGTACATTTTCAAATTAATGCAGCTTCTGTAAGTGAATCACAATTTTAATATGTGGCTTTAATATAATTATTGTAATGAGTATATGAAAATACAAGCTTTTCAAACATGATACATCTATAGGTTAGGTTATATCTTAAATTGCATATTGTGGCATATTGAATTTGAAGGATTTTTAGCTTAAACATCATCATTCAACTTTTATGTTTGAACGAATGGACCAACTTTTGAGTCTGGAAAAGTCATTGTCTTGAGAGGTTATTTGGTAAAACACAGTTAGATTGAAGCAGTCTTTTATACAGTAAATCACAACAACTGCCCTCTAAAGAAGAACTCATAATATCAACTGTAAGAAGTATAAAATGATGTGAAACCTTTGTGACCTCTACTGATAGAATAGTTTCTAACCTGAATTTCCATGGAAACAAAGAGAAAAAGTACCATCAGTTTGATAGAGTTGGAAACCAGGGTGTTGGAGAAGGAACCTTAAACACATGTGCTGCATTGAGCTGATAGTAGCAGCTCCAAGAAGCCAAAAACCAAGCCCCACATCCAATAAAACATCAATCCTTTGTTCTAGGACTATTTCTTTACAACCAGACAAATACTGCCTTGTCACTTGTTATACCTGTACCTACCAGACTTACTCTTGGTATCCACTACGGACTTAATTTTCAAACAGTACTACTTAATTTCCCTCTGCTAATGAAACTGTGTGTTTCTTCCCAAATTCTCATTCAATGACTATGATTCCCTTGTTTCCTTATCATTTTCCTCAAAGTTTCCCTATATCTCCTTGAAGTAACTTACATCTAGAGTTCTCCTTCCACATAAAATTAGAATTCCCACACTTTAAGAATCCCAGGACCTCAAAGAAAATTCAAATAATTAACAGAGCAGCCCACAACAGGGCAACATGCAGAGAATAAGTGACTTTGGAATGATTACCTCTAGATGAGATGTCTATATCACACCCCTCTCTTCAAGGTTCAAAGACCTAGACAGAGGAGGGGGTGGAAAGGTGTAAGAGCCAGAGGTTTTGGACGACCTTAAGGAAATAGCATGGTATGGAAACAACAGGGCAGATGTGTACATAAACTCACAGAGATTATAACAGCATGCAAAAGACATGCTAGACAAAATCCTACTTGGAGAAAGGTAAGTGAGAATGAAGTCCCACCCCTGAACAATGAGCTCTTTGTAACCTCTTTGTTAGATACTAGGGAAAGGAAGAATCAGTTTTGTTCAAAGGAGTGACATGGGCTACATCAACCACACTCTAGAGCAGGCCCCATGCTCATGAGTAGTCACAAACACAAACTGGAATTGAGATATTTGTTCCTTTGGTTTGTTTCAGATGTTTAGAGTGTGAAAGAGGGAGAGACCATGACATTTCATGAGTTAGTGAAGTGTGAGAAGATCTGAGATGATTAGGGAGAAGGGAATGGATATGATCAGATCGTATTTTATGAAACATTCAAAGAATAAATAAAACATAAAAGACTGTTAATTTATTGAATGGTGTTGCAATCAATGACAAGTCACCTGGAATTGTTGAAGATATTGTGCTAACTAGATAAAAACCAAACACAATGCACTGGGGCAGTATAAATATTACATCAAAGATAAGGTTCCATGGATATATAACTCTAGTGAGTAACAATACAAATTCATTAGAAATAAGTGTTCCTTAAGAGAATATATCCATTGGGTACACTACTGAAAAATGGCAGGCTGTTGTGTTTCCCAGCTTTAACCATGAAGTCATACAAAGGCCACTGCAGCAGTGGTCCAAAGAGGCCAAAGTACATCCTGAGCTTTAAGTAGAACCTGGTATTATTCACACAGTGACTGAGTTTATTTCGGTCTACAAAATTCTATATCTAATTATGCCTGGAGATTTGCCCTAATACTTAAGAATGCCTCCGTGGATAGGCAGTGTGTAAGGGAGTCTCTCTTCATGCAGCAAGCTCACGAGTAGCTGTGCTGGTCAAGCCCCAGTTGGATTGAAGACCTCATGGAATCCTTTCCCACCTTGATGGATGATATCCCTGTAAAACAAACTCCACCTTCCTAAACTGAGTCTTGCATTGCATTTGGACATAGCAATAAAGAAAGTAACAGATCATTCCTGCCTGCATGAATGAACTTAGACACAGGGGTAGGAAAATAACAAGATTAGACAAGTGGTGATACCTCATAAATTAGGATTTTTTTTCTGTCTCATAGTCTAAAAATCACCAGAAATATTTCAAAACATTTTGATAGGTTCAGACTTCAATACTTTATGGCGATTATTTGATCCTCCCACTGTTTTCCTTCTGATTTCACTTTGAAATCAAATGAGAAATGAGAAGCCCTTATCTTCCTATCATACCTGCTCAGATTTCTTTCAAACCTTTTACCTTTTCTAAATCCTTGCTTTTAAAAAGGATCATTTTTTGCAAATTTCATACAGTTTCACAGTGAACTATGACCAAAACTAACCTACATTTCCCCTTTCCTGCAACACAACTCCTCCCAAACTTTTAAGAAAATTGTTCATTTCTATTAGTTAATTTTTTCATTTATTTTACATACCGACTCCAATTTCCCCTTCCTCTCTCCTGCTGTTTCCTCCCCGCCCCTGCCTCCCATTTATTCCCCTCCCAATTCACTCCTCCTCCATGGTCTCCATTCAGAAAAGGGCAGGCTTTCTATTTTTAAAGAAAATGACCCACTAACTACAGTTATTGCTGTCCATATATGCGTCTTTGTCCCATCTGCCTGAGTCCAGTTATTGTTTATGTACCATTGAGCAAAGAAGGCTTCATTCTTGATCTCAGACAGATGGAACATTGGTAGGCAAAAGCAAGATGACATCGCCAACGTGATCTGTGAGATTTCTCCATACAGTAAAACCAAACTTAAAAACAATGGAATATTTGTTAGGTGGAAGACAATTTAATGCCATCGGATGATGCCAAAAAGGTTAATAAGAACTGAGAGAGACTGGAGTAAGCCAGAAATTTAAGGCTCAGTTAAAAAAATGACTGATTCCTCGTTTATTTGCATCTCTCCTTAAAATTTGTTCAGAACAGCATCATTGATTATGCTTTAGCTATGTTGTTACTTAACTATAATGCATATTTCAATTGTTTTAATAAAACCTTTACAATGCAGAAAAATGAATAATTCAAACTACAGATAATCTGCCTTTAATTATAATTAATATTAAAATAAAGCAATTTAAGATAACAACCATACAATCATTTTTTGAATAATGTCTGACAAGTTAATATTCAAATACACAGAGCTGTAAAGAGCTTGTCTTAGTTCGAGTTACTATGGCTGTGATGAAACACCATGACCAAAATCCACCTTTTGTATAAGAAATAGTTTATTTGACTTACACTTTCATATCATTGCTAATTATTGAAAGAAATCAGTACA